>BQKZ01006216.1:0-10568 GCA_036244855.1 Temnopleurus reevesii | reverse complement strand
CCCCCACGGTGCGCGCCTGATCACAAGTAATGTCACAGTAGGCTAATGGACTATTTAAATCGAAATATGCAAAATCGCAGCTCTGCAAAGACAAAAAAAACACACATGGGAGAAATATTATAGGGGTGGGGGTCCCTGCGCCCCAGCCAGGATCCGCCACTGCTATGTTCCTTATGTTGGAAATGTGATCTATCCACTATTTATGGTATCTATTGTAGAATGTAAAAGTTTATTTCATGTTTCAGATGATATGTGTCAATGCAAAAAAAAAAATGACTCCATTGATTGCTTTCTGGTTATTCTTTACAGACTTCCAACAGCAAATTTGTGGAAATTTTGCATTTTTTAATTTGCCGACCACATTTTAGACACATAATCTGAGGGGGAGAGGGGCGGGATAGTTGTATTGGAACAGAAGAGTAAAATCGAGTTTTAGAGTTGAAGAAAATATACATGTAATTGAAAGGGAAGGTTGATGTTGACTGATGATAGACAATGCTTTGTTATTGTTTACTTGAAGATAGTACATATCTTGAAAGTATAAATAGTTGTTGTTTGCTTATCATCCAACTTATTGTTGTATAATTCGTCTGTGTTTTCACGAAGTGACAGGAGCCAGAGGGTGTACTTTCACGAAATCATTACAAATCCATGAAGACATGTCCTTCTGTAGCATTATGACGCGGGATACCCATAGGGTTGACGCTATGTCCGGATTTCCTCATGCAACAGTGGCTCCCGTCACTTCGTGACAATACAGACGAATTGTCTTCATCGGTTGAAAGTCGTTTCACGGGGTGAAGTAGATTTCGATCCCTATTTTGGTGAAGAAACGGCGTGTTACTGTTAAATTCGGTCATCGATATGTTCCATGCCCTCTGTCAAAGTTGACGGAAATCGAAAACACTATTATCACTGATTATCTGATATTATATCCTTTACACATCGTTGCATTGATAGTGTACAAGCGAGAAAAATTAATAGATTTGCTAAGAAAGCCGTTTGCCTTTGAATAGTACCATGGAATAGTACTTTTTCGCGCGCATGCGTAGTCGGCTAAAACAGACCTGCCCGCGCGTGAGAGAGACACTGCTTCCCAGCTTCAAGGCACGGGAAACTTCTGGCGGGCTTCGTTCGCATGATGTGCTCAACGAGAAGACGAGCCAGAGACTAGAAAAACAATTTATCAGATTATCAAATTATCATTAAGACAAGGTAAGATTATTTAATCTGCTGCTATAGACTACTTTATTGTTGCTGTTGTTGTAAGAAGGGATATAAAAGTAATATAAAATGAATTGATTCTCGGTACTGGCTAAAACTATTCGCACTCATGAGCATCAGATAATATCATCAATAGTAACATCAATATTCTATGTACAAAGTGAATGAGGAATTGTCCGACATGACGTCACAGGTTCTGTCGAATTTGCCGATAGCGCGGATCTCCATGAGCGGCAGTGATCGTCATATATCTGTGGCTTTTAAAATTCATAACTTTTGAACGGGTTGTCCGTTTTCACACTTTGTTCATGTCATTTTTCTTTATATCATGAGAGCAAGATAATTTCAGGGGTTGGTTTCTCTTAAATATTTTAAAGAATCGCCTGTAACTTTTATAGGATCCTGAGCAATGCCAATTAATAATAGCCTACTGAGCATAATATTGTCATGGAATTTAATATCGCGGCTCTTGGATGCAGATAGAGAACATAGTATCAATCATTCCTATAGCATTAGTATAAAAACATAAGATACCATAATAGATTTGAGGTCATTGACCCCTGAAATTGTTGAACTTAGACCTTCATGTAAAAAAAAAAAAAAACTGCCCTCTCTCTATAATCCGTTGGAGGACAAATCGCAATATTAATCTAAAACTTATTTTTGCTCCTCGCAAATCTTAGTAATCTAGAGACATACATCAAGGGTAAAAGGTCATTGACATTTGTGATCTTTGAACGTTGATGCAATTGCTTGAATTCACAACCGCATCATCCTCAAATGTTTCATGTGAATATCAATTCTGAATAGCATAAAGAAATGCGAGGGAGTTTTATAGGATATTTAGCGTTCCAACTAGCGTACTAAACATAGATCCATTTGAATTTTGGGGACATTGACCCCTGTGACCTTTGACCTCTGACCTCTGATTGTCAAAATTTCAGGTGATGGTACTTGTGTAGTGATACATAATAGCACCAAGTTTGAACTTCAAAACTATTCGTTCAAGAGATATGTGGGTATATATTTCAATATAAAGTTCATTCACCCCTGTATGGCGACCATTTTGAATTTATCAAAATTACGCATTGATCAACAACTCTGATTTTGGTAAACTTTTGATATGTTGCTAGAATAGCTTTGTCCAAACAAATAAAGTTGGTTTGGAAAGTTTTGCAAAAAATTGTTTTGGGTCAAATCATATTTTGACTGGTCCAAGTATGAGCGCCTATTTGGCTACCATGATGCTAGGCTTAACTGGGTGACTTCATGTACGGTGTTGATCGCTGGTGTTGGTGTTGCAGCAACGCCAACACCAGCTTCAACACCAAACCTGAAATCTGTCGGACCTCGCAAGATTCTGACGTATATCCGGTCGTTCGTGTTGATTGCTGGTGGTGAATGTCGTCTGCTGAACCGAAGATCGCGGTCGGTGTTGACGATTCACGTGCAATTTTCCCATCTCTTAACACCAACCCCTATCGGGAAAATTGCAACTTCAAGTTCGGTGTTGGTGTTGGTATTGAAATCATGCATTCGTTTTCCACTCACAGAACAGTAGCAATTTTTGCTCCGAAAACTCATGACATGTCGGTGGTTAAATTAACTTTCCAGTAAAACTTGCAAACGAAAACTAAAACCACATGTTGGAAGGCAATATTTTGCTTTCTATATTTTAGAAAAAATACACAATTTGTATGAATTAGAAAAGATTAAAGAAGAATGAATCCTAGAGGATAATATAAACATATAAGAAATGTATCATAGACTACTAATCAGACTGGATCAAGCTCTAAAATAAATTCAGAAAAGTGTAAATTTCCCGATATTTTAGAACAGGCTTTCGTCTGCTATCACATTACAAGGGGACTGCCATTTTGTTGTGAACAGATATTTCGACGTGATCCATTGATATCATTTTGTATGGCAAGGAAACCATTCATTAAACTGTAAAATAGTTCAATCTATATCAAATAGAATACGTTATGTTGGAAAAAATGCGTGATAGGTGTCCAATATTTTAGTACAACTTATAACAAACAATTCAGTCTTCAAATCATCTGTTTATACTAAAGAAAAGTGCTTTTAGTGGTCTTGCCTGGCATAACAGAATTTCCTTTATTCAGCAAGCCTTCCAGGTATTGTATTCTATTGTTTAAATACAGGTGAAAACGTAGCGTTTTGCCAAAGACCCTATATAAGCACGAATGCTGCATTGCGAAACTTGAACTCTACTCCGCAAAAACGTCACGCCCATGCCAATAAAACACAATTCTAATGAATAAAACTTTCTTTTTTCTAAATAAATCCAGACCAGTTTTAAGATATTGAAATATATGTCCATATGTAAGGTATATTTTTATTCAAATTCTAAGCTTATATTTCGATCAAAGACGTTCACTCGGGGATAACAAAATACTTTCTCGTACCAAATAACAAAATTGTAGCCCCCATGGTATAGCGAGCAGACGAAATCTTGGCTCAGAAAATGAAAGTTTATCTCCTTATGCTGTTTTTTCTTGTACAATAAAATATTCCATTGAATCGATGAATATTACACCTACTGAAATAAGTCAAGATATTTTTTGAGTTTCAATCCCCCCTTTAATTTGAGAATTTCGGACCGAAAACTGTTTTATCGTCGAGCTTTTCGCGAGGCTTTGTGCGAGCGCGAGTGACGTCACTCGGTATTGTGGTTGGTGTTGGGCGATCGATATGGCGATCGTATCGCTTCTGTAAACCGACCAGCGGTGTTGGAGGCTCGGTCCACGGGCCGATCTGCTCTCTCAACACCAACACCAACAACGCACACCGGTCTTGAAGTCACCCAATTGCCATCCAGTGACCACTTTGAGTAGAAAAACTGATTGGAAAGGCGCCATATAAATCCGCACTATTCTGATTTATTACAGATGAAAGATATCTCGGATGTTTTGAGGATAATGTAAATGCTAGAGTGTTTTCCGGCGACTCCCTAATGAACGATCCAGATATGTCAATATCTCATTGCATCGCATTTTGCGATCAATCGACGAGTAACCAGTATGTTTATGCAGGAGTTGAAAACGGAAACGAATGCTACTGTGGTACAGCTAATGAAAATTATAAACGACATGGATTTAGAACCGATGTATACTGCTTGATGCAATGTACAGGTGATCACACAGAGAGCTGTGGAGGCACAGGATACATAGCAGTTTTTACAAGTGAGTATAACTTTTCTATGAGATTTCAATTCAGTTCAGCCTTCCATAAACTAAAAAAATACTAATTAAATCTTGATTCATAATATGATTCATGTAGTAAAATAATAATTTAATTTGTATTTTATTCTCTCATAAATCAATAGGCGGGTTTACTAATAGATTCAAATTTTTGTGCGTTTCTTTTTTTTTTTAATGGAAAATCATGTTGAAAGGTTTTTTTTTTCCTATATTTAACAATTGTTTATTAAAATCATACAATAATCACAATATTTACAAGAATGCATAATTCAGTAGTAATAAAAAAGGTGTGAACATCAAAATAAAACAAAAACACGAAACAACTCCATCCCACCCCACCTCATGAAGGCAGAAAATACATCAAAATATGCTTGAATCTTACACTCCAGGAATGTTAACATTTGGACATTATAATTACAATCATAGATAGAGCAGTAAGCAAAAATATTAAAATGTACATGGAAAACATATAACACCTGGCAAATATGTAGGGTACAAATTAAAAATATTTGAACAAATAAATTCAATAGTAGGGTTGCAAGGACACTGTCAATGTGTCATAGTTCGAATCGCCATTTGTGGAAATGAGCTGATAACTTGTTATTTTTTTGCTATGTAATATTCACTAATTCTTTGTTGTTTGACCAATGACTTAAAAGCTGAGAAATTTGGAGGGTTTTTTCCCCAAATTTGCACAGATAAATATGGTATTTCAGAAGTAAAAATAAATATGTAATAAATTTGTCATTATGAATTCCAAATAATTTTTTCGATATTAGATCCCCCAATGGCTAAATGCTTCATTGAAATTATTCTAAGGAGGTTTTGCCAAAGTGGGATCACCTTTTCGCATTCACTTGCTTACGAGCGTATAGACCGGTTGATAACAATACTTGGAATTCAGTTTCCAAATATTACTTGTTGCTATGTCGGGCAAGCCTTGGGCAAGCTTTCAGGTTGTCAGGAACAGCCTTTGTGTAAGCAGTAAGAGGTATGCGTAAAATTTGCTTCTATTAGTACCCCCGTCTATTGGTGAGAACAAAAATAACGACGTGACAGGAAAAAGTGGGTCTACTAAAAAGCGCAGCCTGCAGAGCAGAGCTGCTGTAGAGTGTATGCCCCTTGGAAAATAGAGAAATGATAAATTCATGTCCACTTAAAGATGTAGAAGGATGGGGCTCTTCAATCTTTGGAGATTATTTGCGCCAGTCAATTGGGTATTTGGACTCAGGCTTTGATCGCCCGAAAGCATTATTGCAGTGAATAGTTATCATGAAAAACAAATTATTAATATCCCACCACCAATATTAAGATTCGCTAAGAACTATAAAAGCAAAATAAACACTAGACATTTAATTCGTCATTGGGACGAATTAGGTGGCCTGTCTTGGAGGATCATTTTTTTTAGAAAAATTGCGTAACATAATAGGCTAAGTAAAAATAAATTTTAGTTTGTCGTCCGAATTTTCTCGAAAATGAGGAGGAGGTTTAAGTTTGTTATTTGACATTTAATATTTTTCGAAGATGGCCGATGAGAATTCATCAGGCAACAACATAATTATTTCAAGGACGAAGCATTTCGAGCAAGAATAAGTGAGATATTGCAAAAGTAAGACAAGGAGGAAGAATAAAGTTTGCATCAGAGTTCGTTTCTCATAAAGTGTGCTTGAATATAAATTATTAAACGTTGGGAAGCCTAAATATTTACACATGTATCTATCATCATTATAATGAAAATAGGCCAACAATATCAGGACTACCAAATCGGGAGAATATTTTTATCATAAAAACATTTTATTCACGAACAGGTGAACGAATGTTTGGATTGCTTGATTAAGTAAAATCTTAAAGTTATGGTCCGCTTTACAGCCTATACAGGTTGACGTTATATGTTAATAATATTATCCAAGAAATAAATCGAGCAAGTCCAAAACATATAGTTGAAATTCGCTTTCATGGCGATCACAAAAGGTGTTCAAAATGTGTTCCCGTTAGGTTGAATCGAATTCTCGATGATCTCATAACAGATCGATTCCAATAGGTGATTTGATACTTCAAGGCAAACTTTTAAGTAAAACAAATCATTTCAGGTTCATGAAGGAATAATTTCTGTTTTATGATGACTTTAAGAAATGTCATGCAACCCTTTTATGAGGATGAATTTTCAATGTAATATACGAGGAAGAAAATAGGATCACAAACTTCTGATCGAAATGTAGAGCTCTCCACAGATATGATGACACCAAATAATGACAGCAAAATTCTTTACGAATACGAAGATTTTTTTTTTAACACAGTTGTGATAACTGCAAACTTTGCAAAGCTTGTTTATAGGACAGAATTACTGCTCTGAGATATTTGTGATGAATTTGTGATGAACTTTGATGACATGACCTGATGACCCTTGACCTGAAGTTTATATGACGTGATTATGAATGATTATTGATGATTATTTAGGAAGATATGAATGATAATGTGATTTTACAAAATGGCGTCTACATGACGTCACGATGACGCCATGACATTGGTCTTGTTGGAGAAACGAGTTTTTGATGACCTTGATATATGACTATAATTTGAAGAATTTAGACTGAGAGAAAAGGTGGAAATAAAAATAAAGAAAGTAAGAAAGAAAGAAAGAAAGTAAGAAAGAAAATTCGGACGATTACAATAGGTGATCTGTCAAATATGACTGACCACCTAAAAAGTCAAGAAAAAAATTGAAATTCGCGAAATTAACGTTGGCTATATTTATTAGATCATCTGAAAAAAAGGAGAAGAAAAATAAAAGTGAAAAAAAAAAACCCCAAAAAATGCCCTGGTTGGTCTCGAACCGGGTACCTCTCCCAACCAACATCCGTCTTTGTCTCCGTTCATAATACACGTAGTGGAAAAATCCTGTTCCGGCTATCGCGTGGGAGAGTAGGAAATAAAGAATGTTGCTCTTATTGTACTGGAAATCCCCAACCCATGTAGCAAGATAATTTATCAGCCTACAACATATTTCAAAGACGAGGAATTTTGAGCAATAATAAGCGATCTTTTGCGAAAAGAGTAATGGAAGGCAGAATCAAGTTTTACACAGGAGTCGTCTCCCATAGGGATTACGTGTAAAGCAGTGAAAATTGACATACCAATG
This sequence comes from Temnopleurus reevesii, assembly GCA_036244855.1. Taxonomy (NCBI): domain Eukaryota; kingdom Metazoa; phylum Echinodermata; class Echinoidea; order Temnopleuroida; family Temnopleuridae; genus Temnopleurus; species Temnopleurus reevesii. The sequence continues at coordinate 2,981 of BQKZ01006216.1, read as the reverse complement.
TTTACCGTGCTGCTAGAGCCCGGTTTAGTGCTTCGATTAGAACATGAATATATGGAACTTGTAGAGAACTGCCTTGGCTACAACATCAGGAGCCGGACGCGCATCGACCATCGTTAACAGATTTGTGGTTAAATTACCTTAGAATTTATGACGTAATTTTTGAAAAAATGAAATTTTGAGTTCAGGCGCCATTCTGATGGCGTAGAAATGTTTATGATGCTTAATTTATACATGGAACCATGTCTACAATCGGGGTGTCAAATCGGGGTGTCAATGGACTCGTTTACGAGATACATAGTCTTTCTTCAAGGCATGTTTTTGACCATATTCGGCCTAAGAAGAGGCTTTGGGAGAAGAATACTTTGGGAGATGATAATTTCCTTAATAATGGTCGTAGAAAGTTGAACAATGTATCATTTTGTTCATAATTTCATGCTCTATTTGACTACGTCAACAGAAATGGCAAATTTAGACTTTTTCATGGGGAAACACACAATGACGCGCGCGTATCCGTCCGCGCGCGCAATTTTTTGAAAGGCTTAAAATGACCTGAAACCTATGGAAACTTAATTGTAGATGATTTGGGGCATTTTTAAATTTTGACGGACGCGTACGCGCGCGTAATGACCTTTGGATGAACTTTGATGACATGACCTGATGACCCCTGACCTGAAGTTTATATGATGTGAATATGAATGATTATTGATGATTATTTAGGAAGATATGGATGATCATTTGATTTTACAAAATGGCGTCTACATGACGTCAAGATGACTCCATGACATCGGTCTTGTTGGAGAAACGAGTTTTTAATGACCCTAATATATGACTAAAATCTGAAGAATTTAGACTGAAGGACTTTAGAGATATTCTGGCCACAAAAAAGGTGTCGATAACATTAAACTAGACATCTAATTCGTCATTGGGACGAATTAGGTGGCCTGTCTTGGAGGATCATTTTTGTGAGAAGAATTGCCTAACATAATAGGCTAAGTAAAAATAAATTTTTGTTTGTCGTCCGAAAATGAAGAGGAGGTTAAAGTTTGTTATTTTATATTTTTCAAAGATGGCCGATGAGAATTCATCAGGCAAGAACATAATTCAAGGACGAAGAATTTCAAGCAAGAATAAGGGAGATATTGCAGAAATAAGACAAAGATGAAGAATCAAGTTTTCATCAGAAATCGTTTTTCATAGAGAAAACGTGTGGAAAGGATGAAATAGACATGCCTTTTTATATATATATATATATATCCAATTGCACCATGTTAACGTTGTCAGACTGAAAAATACTGAGCATTTATTTCGTAGGAAATTCTGTCAGCTACAACATATCAAAATTTTGGCGCATGACGACCAATATTGACGATGTAATCGATAAATTCCCATAAATTTGTAAGGTTATTTTGAAGAATTACGACAACAAGTATTGTAATCATATTTGTCATTAAATTTCCAATATTTTGAGTACCAATATGCCATACTTTTACTGACGCATTATATTAGTGACCTTTGACCTTAATAAAAAATAAATTGCAAATTATTTATTTAAAAAAATGCGACGTCAACTTCTATTTTTCTTGATGGATATGATGAATACAATGAGTAAAAAAAATAGAGAAGAAAAAAAAAGTTGAAAAAAAATGTCAGAGGCGGGACTCGAACCCGGATCTTCGAGGTTGGGAGGTAAACGCCCTACCGATTGAGCTAGGATATTCCCCGTTCATAATACACGTAAATTGAAAATCGGATCCGTATAACCCTTTTTGGCCCTCAAAATTAAGCATGACAATGACATCAGAATATAAAAGCCGAACCCATATGGCAAGTGAATTTATCAGGCAACAACATATTTCAAGGAGGAAGAATTTCAAGCAAGAATAAGGGAGATTTTGCAAAAATAAGACACGGATGCAGAATCGAGATTTAATCAGAACGGAATACTTTGGGAGATGATAATTTCCTTAATAATGGTCGTAGAAAGTTGAACAAGGTATCATTTTGTTAAGAATTTTAATGCTCTATCTGATTACGTCAACAAAAATGGCGAATTTAGAGGTTTTCATGCTGAAACGCGCAATGATGCGCGCGTGTGCGTCCGCGCGCGCAAATTTTTGAAAGGCTTAAAATGACCTGAAACGTACTCTAATTCGGTCCAAAAGTGATTTTGAGCATTTTGACATTTTGACGGAGGCGTACGCGCGCGTAATGACCTTTGGATGAACTTTGATGACATGACCTGATGACCCTTGACCTGAACTTCATATGACGTGAATATGAATGATTATTGATGATTATTAAGGAAGATATGAATGATAATGTGATTTTACAAAATGGCGTCTACATGACGTCAGGATGACGCCATGATATTGGTCTTGTTGGAGAAACGAGTTTTTGATGACCTTGATATATGACTAAAATTTGAAAAATTTAGACTGAGAGACTTTGGAGATATTCTGGACACAAAAAAGGTGGAAATGAAAATAAAGTAAGAAAGAAAATTCGGACGATAACAATAGGTGATCTGTCAAATATGACAGACCACCTAATAAAGGAAGAAAGAAACATAGAAAATTCGGACGATTACAACAGGTGATCTGCCAAATATGACAGACCACCTAATTAGAAAGTCTTTGTGAACGACTTTACGCGCGACTGGGCGGTGTTTATAAAAAAATCGCTCTTAAAGTTACGCACAACTTAAAGAAAGACTGGAGTAAGGTAATGAGTGTAATATGAATAAGATTCTCGATCATTAAGCACAAGAACTGATACCAGTCGTGCGTGAAGTCGTTCGGAAAGTCTTTCTTATCTTGGTGAGACACCGCCCACTGACATGACTGGTATATCAGTTCTTGTGCTTAATGATCAAGAATCTATTATGTGTGTGGCGGACAGATCGTGAGTCCCGCTACCCCAAAATGAGAGACCACGTAGACGAAAGCTGCTCTCATACTACGCAGTTCAACCTGCATTTATTG
>BQKZ01006215.1:18558-28558 GCA_036244855.1 Temnopleurus reevesii | reverse complement strand
CAGGGGATCGTACAGATGTCTATGCCCTCCGGGATTCGAGCTTGGTCTTGATGGTAGAATGTGTACAGGTCAGTTGTAGATCATGTGATTGATCATGTGACCATATCATGTGATCTTATCAACTGATTAGTAAGTAACATTTGTGTATCAATACTAGAGGATCATACAGATGTCTGTGTCCAATAGGATTTGAATTTGGTCTGGATGGTAGAATGTGTACAGGTCAGTTGTAGATCATGTGATTGATCATGTGACCATATCATGTGATCACATCACCTGATCAGTAAGTATATATTAGCGTATAAACACAAGCGGGTGATTCAGGTGCTTTTGTCCTCCTGGATTTGAGCTGGGCCCCGATGGTAGAATGTGTACAGGTCAGTCTTACATCATGTGATCATATCACCTGATTAGTTTGCAACATTTTCCCTACAAGTGCCTCTTTCCTATGGGATTGAGCTTCTTCTTCTTTTTCTTCTTCTTTTCCTTCCTTTTGTTCTTTCTCTTTCTCTTCTTTTCTTCTTTTTGTCTTCTTTTTCTTCTTCCTATATATACTATTATTGTATCAGCAAATATTTTAGCGTACGCATATTTTCACTTTTTTTGAACAGTTGAACATTTTAGCGTGTTGTTATTATAATGTTTCAAACAATGTCGTATACATAGATGTATGAACGTGTATCTTACAGAGTGAAAATTTTTACGAGGCCATGACCGTGAAATTCATGAAAATAAAACACTAAAAATTTTAGCCTATACAGTATAATGGGGTAGACATTCATCTTTGAATAATAAGGCCCTATCATTGTGTTTATTGATGTGAACAAATGTCCGTGGCTGTCAGTTTGTGGAGACACACCAGGTTGTTTTACCTATACCAGCAAATATGTGAAGAAGACTTCCATTTTCACTCTGAAAGTTTGGATTTCTCAATTCTTTGAGGGAATGATTGCAGTCTTCTTCAATTTTTTTTTTCTTTTTTCTTATAGATGTGAACGAATGTCTACAAGACCATGGCTGTCAGTTTACATGTGAGAACACACCAGGTAGCTTCCGATGCACTTGCCCTCCGGAATTCCAGGGATTGGGTTATGGAGCCTGCGAGGGTAAGTTTCATCATGTCCAAGCAGCTACTTTCAATCAAACTAGTGTCAAAGGAGACACGGTCACACTTCTATTATATCATATAACTTTATTAGCCTTGCTCTATGCAAAGTACAAGCACACGACAGAACACATAATACACCTCATATATGAATACAAAATAAATGTAGTTATGAAATGAACACAATCTGTCTTGCACAGTACAGGAGTGTGTTGCCTTGGCGGGAACGTTTCACATGATCGGACGTGTGGGCATGTCCCCAAGCCTACAGCCTTGGGCAAATATGCCCGTTGTTCAGACAAGCATGCCTTGGAGAAGTGCCCTTAAGTACAAATATCAACCAGGGCATTGTTTCACCAAGTCGGTCTTATGGGGTGTTGCTCAGAATCAACTGCAAATCAACTGCAACTTTGCAAATTGTAACGCGCATTTTCATTCGCGCACGGTATGCGCATTTAACAAGACACACATGAAACAATGATTTTGATTGGCGCGTTCCGATCAACTGCAACTTGCAATCAATTGCAAGTTTCGAGCAACACCCCCTTAGTATGCACAACTTTAAGAAAGACTGGTGTATGTTAACCAGTGTAATACACGTAAGGTTTCAATCATTCGGCACGAGAATTGGTACCAATGATATGTAAAGTCATTCCTAAAGTCTTTCTTATCTTGGTGGAACACCGCCCAGGACAACTTCACGAAGAAAATGATCCCTAAAACAACCTACCTAGCAAAGTCGCCCATAAGAAAACTAAATCCAGGGTTTTGATTCATGAAGCTGCTTGTAGAGGTATACATGACTCAGGGCATGACTGGTGACCAGTTTCCAGGTGCTACCTCGGCAACAGAGAGGTTATTGAGAGTAAGGAAAGGTCACCAGTTCTTCTTCTTCTTCTTCTTCTTCTTCAGATTACATCTGCCTCCTTCAGTTGTGCCCAAGGTCATGTGTACATGTAATCAGCTTTGTGAAACTCAACCCAAAACAGCATGTACCTCGGAGAGTTACCCCATGAAATTTACTCCAAGATCAAAGGGTATCCTAAGGATAGCTTTACAGAGGATAGTCACAGAGAGGGGAGTTATCTTTTGGGGTAATATACAGAGGGTTTGTTGTCCAGAGGGTAGATTTCGTTAGGGAACTAGACCAGAAGATGATGTTTCTAGAGGTCCAGAGCATAGTTATCAAGGATATTGTCGTCTTTGGGTTAATCGTGCTAAAAGATATTTGTCCTGAAGGGGTAGTTGTACTGGGCATATAATAATGATTGTAATGGTAATAACCATCAATCATATTAAGTCATCACCCAAGCATTTCCAAATATCTCATGTATGCTAGAGCCACATCATTTGCTACTTCCAGGATCCTCTTGCTAAAACCTAGGTTTTGTTATTTTATGTATGCTCCACTTTTATGATCTTGGACAATAAAATAGCCTTTATCTCTGTACTATACTTGCATCTGTGTCTTTTTCTAATTGCAGCCCCGACTGAATGTGCAGAAGGAGTGTGCTCACACAGATGTATCAATACATTGAACGGATTCAGATGCTTGTGTCCCCAGGGTCTCAGGCTACATGATAATGGGAGACACTGTGAAGGTATTAACACATCAAGGCCCTGTAACATAAAGCTTTCTAATGGATCGTACGATGGATATCAATCATGAGTCTATGGGAAATCATGTGCTAAAAGTTTGCAATCTTGCTTTTCGTTTACAGGCCCCAGGATTGTGTTTCATAAAGCTGTTCATAGATCTACGCATGACTGGTGATCCTTTCTCAGAAATCAAATTTACCAACAGGAGTTATCACTGTGTACAGGAAAAGGTCACCCGTCGTTTGTAGATCTACACACAGTTTTATGAAATGCAGCCCAGATTTTGCTTGTATTCCACTTGTCTGTTGTTTCCTGCACTTTCTTATATTTTTTTCTGAAGAGTATTTTTTTCTGTCCCGAGCTAAGACTGTACAGAATTGTTAGAATGCCATTGTTATGATACTATCGTTAAAATGAGATTATTTTAGAATAACACTCAGCGCTCAGAAAAAGTTGTTTCAATTAAAAAATAAATGATGACATTTCATGTGAAGATTAAGATTTAGAAAGGAGTGAAACATTCCACATCATCTGAAAATCATGTTTTCTGTTGTTTATGATTTCAATGTGATTTTGGGTGTTTAACACTCAACAAGGAAGGGAAAGAGTAACGTCGCACTGATGCTGCGTGGCTGATGTTGGCCCATAGTCTAAACGGCAAAACGACTTTCAATTTCGATTCTATACCATTTTGGAGTTTACTTTATAACATCATTTCAAATCAAATCAATTTATTTATTTATTTTTTTTTTATTCAGTTCTTGTGAATATTTTACCATATTCATAGTCTCAAATAATAATGGTAAGATAACAACAGAAATTAAAAAAATAGAGGCCAGCAAAGAAGCGAGGCTTGTCCAGAAGGCTGGCCCCTAACAGCTTACACTAATATGGTATACATGATATATACATAAGGCTGTTATAGGTTGTGAGTCGTAAATGTATATACACATAATCATAAACAGATTATTATATTGTAATTACAGATATAAACAACAGAAGACAGTACAGTCAAACAAACAAAAAACAGTAAAAAAATGTTGCTACATTAATCTTTTTTATCAGTTTGATAATAATCTTTACACACATCTCTTTGGTTTCAGATATTGATGAATGCGCCACACCCACTCAGGGTGGATGCCAACACAATTGCGTCAACACCCATGGTAGCTTTGTGTGCTCCTGTCAAGAGGGGTACATGCTTCATGTAGACCAGAGGCGTTGCACCCCTGGACCCGACTGCACCACCTGTGATAACTGCCCCAGGGGCGAAAGGCTGAATCACGAGACTGGTTTATGTGAAGGTAGGAGCATTAAATGGGATCTAGCCAGGTGGAGGGGGTGGTGGAGGGGTACATGCTCCATGTGATAATTGGCCTATGGGGGAGAGGCTAAAACATGAGGCAGGTTTGTGTGAAGGTACGACTATAAAAAAGGAACAGGTATGGGGGATGGAGGTGTTGCACCCCTGAACCGGACTGCACCACCTCTGATAAATCATGAAACTGGCCTGTGTCAAGTGATGACCATAAAGGGGGAAAAGGTAGTAGAGAGGGAATGGTGAAGAGGTAGTTGCACCCTTGGACCAGACTGCACCACCTGTGATAACTGCTCCTGGGGCGAGCGGCTGAACCATGAGACTGGCCTGTGGGAAGGTAATAAGGATAATGATCTTTGAGGGGAGGGGGGTTGATGAAGGGATAGATGTTCCATGTGATATTTGCCAGAGGGACAAGAGGCTAAATAATTCAAGAGGTCTTATCTCGCTGTTGAAAGTGGGATGGTGGATGAATGGATGATGAAAACATTGATCAAAGGTGCGACATATAATAACTGCCCTAGGGGAAATGTGATGGTATAAGTTATAATCTCTACACTGTCCTGAGATTCCTTGATCTTAAGAACCTGACCAGTTCTCTTTTTGACCTATCTAGAGATTCAATACTCTGGAGTGATTTATACTGCCCCAATAGCCCTTAGCCCAAGCAAAGCCATGTATGTTTCTTTTATTTGTTCCCTTGTCTATAAGATCTAAACGAGTGCAACATGGCCAACGCTGGCACTGCCATGCCATACCGAGACCACCGCTGCCTCAAAAATCCAGAACTGAAATATACCCTGACACCTGTGCTTCCTTTTCTTTAATAAATCTATTGCCATTATTTTTTTTGTTTCTACACTTGAAGATCTCAATGAGTGCAACATGGCCAACGCAGGCACCACCATGCCATGCCGAGACCCCCGCTGCCCTGATGGCCCAGAACCGAAATGCAGCCACGCCTGCGTCAACACCCCAGGGGGTTACTACTGCACCTGCCCACCGGGCTACACTCTTAGCCCTGATGGACACACCTGTTTTGAAGGTAGGAGTGGGTTGCCACACCCATTGCTTGCTTGCATGCTTGCCTTAGCACTGACCTAGCATTAGCTTGTTTTCGACTATTTGCAGAGAAGCCAACCGTTCGGGAATATGCGTGATAGAAATCAAAATGTGAATCACCTAAATGCAGTGTCAAATATTTCTAAGATTAGAAAGTATGATTGAACTTGAACTTGAACTTGAAATTTTGTTTATACTAAAACATCCATACATCAAATGGGTAATCATTAGAAAATATTTCGTTCAGCTATTTGGTGATTCATGTCATAATTTCTTCTTTGATACATATTCTGGTATAGTTGGCATCTCTAAAATTGTTGTGGATATGATACCATCCTGTTTGGTCTAGATTCATTTGGTCTATCATTCAATATTTAATCTATCACTTGACCCTTTCTTAATTACCTTGTTTTAACAAAATTGATTGATATCAATGTAGGATTCTTCCATTCCATGAGTTAGACCTCCCATCTAGTATCCCTATAGGCTGAAGTAGATAGCTTTATTCATGTTTGGCGTTTCACAATTTTGTCCTCTTGCATTAGTTTGTACATCATTATTCTGTTCAAGACTGGACTAGACTGTTCATTAGATAGTTCATTAGATTTGTGAAATATTGCAAGTTAGATTATGAAGTATGTAATAATCTGAAGCTAGGATTTGATTCAATGCTCTAGAAATAATACCAGGATATTATATATTTCAGTGAAAAAAATGTTATGCGACCTCCTATCTTTGTATAAGTCAAATACCATTATTGAACTTTGCATAATTGTAAAGAAAATTATTTCCTTTTGTTTAGCAGAAGACATTGATTATATATGACTTTGTTCTTAGTCATGAATTCCAAAACTCTTGAAACAAAATTTTATTCTTTATTATTACTGTACCTGATTATTCCCATCCTTGGGCTCATAAACAATTTACTATTTTCCTACATGCAAAGCATTGTTACTTTTTAATGCGCCACTAATTTGCAGATCATTTTTATTTTTGAATGAAACCTTACCTCATTTCATGGTTCAAATTTTATTAAAATTCCATAAAAAAAGAAATACATTTGAGCATGGATTGCTGATAATATTGTTTTTTCTTTCAAAAGAATGTTATTATTGCAGGTGCCCTAATTTCCTATTTTGAATTAATCCATCAAATGAGGTACAATGTAAATTCCCTCTAAAGACTTCCACCGAATTTGTTTTGATTGATTATGACTTTCCACTAGATGATTTGATGACCTCTGTATAGGATGTTTTTGGCATGAATTTGAAGTATTGTTCGTGAATGTGTTTCATGCACTATATCCTCTTAGATTATTATCAATCCCTAGATTTGAACTGCTTCCTATATTATTCATAGGTAGCCGTCTATAAGTGAGGACGATTATGTGTACCCTCTCATTTCATATTCTAATTCATTTAAATTTGTTTCTATGATAGTGTGAATTCATCTAATCTTGTCGAAGTAGATCCAATTGTGTCATAATTCCATTCTTGGGGTGTTGCTAGAAGCCTTTGATCAGTTACAAGTTGCACGCTGCAATCAAAATCATTGTTTTATATGTGTATTGCAAAGAGCACAGACCATGCATTAATGAAAATACACATATTTGCTTGCAACTGATTTGCAATTGATAGCAAGCTTCTAGCAATACACATATGTCAATGAAAATATGCTTCTTTCAATGAAACTTGAACCAACTAAATACTTACTTGATGAAATTCAGCACAAAGAAAATGCACAAGTTTATGTTTGAATTAAAGAATATCCAGTTAGTCATTCTGCAATTTTCATTCGTTCTTGGGCAGATGATGATCATATGCAATAATCATATGACCATGAAAGCAAAATCTCCAATAAATTTTTGATTATCATAATAGTTTTTTTTCTCATCTTTTTACCATCGTCATACATCGTGTTTTGTCTGAATGTTTGGTATGTCTGACCCTGGCATATTATTTATAAAAGTTTCATGAAAGGAGCATATAATAAATCATCCTGTTTCTTCCATTTCCATACACACCCACCAGTCATTGTAAATAATTTCCATCAGCTACTGTACGAGCTGAAATTTTAATGTATAGATGTTTTCGCGATTGGTCATCTATTCAACATTTTAAACATTTTGTGCTTATAGGAGTCAAATTGTAAGCACAAACATGCCAAGTAAAAGTTTTACAAATTACAAGATAATTTCCACAAACAAGATATACTATTATTTCGAATATATGATCTATGTGCATTTGTATGGTCTCATGTTATAAACTAGATTCCTGCTTTACCATGAATGTACGGTACACTATAACAAATTTATATTTGCAACAAGGCCTTTCCAAATAAAACAAACAAACAGAAATGAAGCATAAAATGTTATATAGAGAAAAGAAAACAATAAATAATGTAAAAACATATCGAGGGGTATACAAATCACTTGTGAAATTTCGGCTCGTACAGTATTCCTAATCCAGTAGCATGTTTGCATGTATAACATGCACTCGTCTGAACAAACTCCTGACCGTCTGAACACATCACTCATGTCCAGTATCCAGAAACCCATTGTGTAGCCCGCTGTGTGCGAACGGGGGTACCTGCCTCTATGCTCCACATTGCTCCGGCATGCCAGCTTGCCCCACAGCATGTGCCTGCTCGTGGGGCTACTTTGGGTCCGCTTGCGAATATGGTGAGCACCCCCCGTTTTTTGTGCCATTTCATTTGTCTCTTAGTACAGCAGATTGCTTCATAATGAATTCAGAATATTGTCTTTATTATTTCAGTAATTTTTGTAAGTTTCAAAGAAAAAGCACCAAAAGTAGAGTAATTTTTTTCACAGCAATTTATTTGATTGTTCTGTGAAATTTGGTAAATACAAAATCTTTTGATCATGCTTACGACATACTCCCAAAAGAAATACTGTGTGCAAATTGATGCAATCTGTTGTAATTGTCTATCATTTCATTGTATGTTTGTTTGTATTAGTATTTGATTGTACTTCATTGATATAATAAACACCTTTAGATCACATACCATAGAACATAGACAAAATAAAATCATCAGACAGATTAAATCTGATGAAATAATGTCTTGATGTTACCATTATAATAGACATGATAGATGGGATCCAAATTTTCACTCCAAACAGGGCTGTATGAGTAGTTTTAGGATTTCTTTTGTGGTTTGGGAAAGAAAAGTTCAGGATTCCTTTTGCGGTTTTGGAAAGAAACAAAATTAATTATTCCGTGCTCATGTTTTCATAAGTCCACACTTCTCTACACCATTGTTCAAAAGGTAAAATATGATTAGGTGTTAGAGTGAAGAGGGTGTAAGCATGGAAAACTACCCTTTGATATGTCTATGAACTGGAAAACCCCATCCTCCATGTTCAAAAGAGCATAATAGATATGAATTCATGCAAGACTGTGTGGGCATGCACGCAAACTAACCGGGCAGTGTTTCACCAAGTTACGAAAGACTGTAAGACCAACCTTACGCATGACTGTTAACAGTTCTTGTGATGAATGATCGAGATCTCACGCGTATTACACTAGTCAACGTGCTCAAATCTTTATTAAAGTTGTTCGTAATTTTAAGAACAATTTGGTGAAACACCGCCCTGGTCTCACGAGAGATAACCTCATCCCGACCAACAAGGAAAGCGCAGGAAGCATTCATCATTAGATCACTTCTTTCCTCTTGTCTGCTTGTATCTCATGTGTTTGAGGTTGCCATGACAATGGCTTCCAATGTTCACTTGTCGGAGATCATGAAATTGAGTGGGGAGGAAGGGGAAGACATTTTGATGGTAGAACAACATCCATGAATTGATAGATTGTAACTTGAGAGCAGTTGTGTTAAAGGGAACGTATGTTGTAGAAGACAATATTTCAGCATACATCAGTTTTTAGAGAATTCACCGAACTTCAGACCTTTGACACATTAGTGAGTTGTTATTTTCATATTTCAAAAGATTTATGGGAATTTTATTAAGTGATTTTTTAAAATTCATGGACGTGAAAATTGAGAAAATGAAACCCCATGAAGATCAAAGCTTATATGATAATTCCAGTCGAAAAGGTAGATTTATGTGTAATACTGTAACGCCAAACATCTCATATTCACCTACCATTCACTCATGCATTCATATAAGAAAATCAATATAGGTATAGAATCAAGCTGTATACTTATATACCTGTTTAATAAGTAAAATAAATAGTGAGTTGTCCCATTGCTTTACAAAACTCAATGATTCATACATAAAATCAGTCCATTCTTCTTTCAATAGCTTCCTAAGTAGGTGTTGTTCAAAAGTAACAATTGATCGCAAGTTCCAGTTCTGCCGCCCCATGGAAAAACGCAGTATCTACATTTTGCACAAACTGAGATATTCAACATTTTATGTTTTTGTCCAAGCCGCTCAAAACTATTTTATTTCTAATCTTTTCTTTTATGTCAATATATAGTACATACAATTGCTTACTTTTTACAACTTCATTGAAAATTTGTTTTTGTTTTTGTTTTGTTTAATAACCCAAAATGTAGATACTTTGGGGAAAGTCACATATGATATTGAAATTCCCCATGGAAGAACGCAGTATCTACAAAGTGTAAGATTAGCGTTAATTAGAGCCATCGTTATTTTCTCATTCTTGATCCAAATTACATACATACCGATGGGCATTGTAGTATTGTGGAATTGGAAAGTAAAAATAATATTCAGTTGCATGAACGGCGCCCTCTATAATGAAGCGCGCTCCCTTGGTCAAACTCAATTTTCATGAAAAATGGCTCGAATTAGCACTGGTAAAAAATTGATCATTCCTCCAAACGGTATGATCTTTGTTTATTCTATTTCCTTAGATAAGTACAATGTTATTGTAATGTAGTGCGCCCTCTATTAATAAGGGCGCCCTCTCTTGCTT
>BQKZ01006215.1:0-13253 GCA_036244855.1 Temnopleurus reevesii | reverse complement strand
GGGGGGGGGGGGGGGAGGGAGGGGGTTACAGAATAAGAAAGAGTGGTGTGGATTGAAAAAAGAGGCTTATGTAAGTTAGATGCAATAATTACACAATAATTATATGGCAAGGATACATGCATTTATAAAACTTGAAGAAGGAAGGGAACAGCCCAATAAATTTAACTATTTATTGTTATAATGAATGTAGTGATGAAAACCTCCTCACTTTCTTGCCTTTTAATGCCAGATGTGGATGAATGTTCCAACCAAAATGGTGGCTGTGAACACATCTGTAGGAACACGTTAGGCAGTTACGTCTGCTTCTGCCCGCTTGGATCTACTCTAAATCCTGATGGTCATTCTTGTTCAGGTAATTTAGTTATTAAATATTTAGCAGAGCTGTTTATCTTCTTGAAATTTTCTTTGTGCATAATATGATATTTTTCAATGATCTTAACATTTTGTTTTCACCATCATAGGCGGTCAGTGCTCAGCTTCATATAGGAACAGTCATAAGTTGTTTAAATGTTGCCTTTCATCTTCATTTCCATTGCCCTACGTGGTCAATGTTTCCCACCATGTCAGAATAATGGAACTTGTATCAACAGACATTGGGTGACTTTAAGTACGGTGTTCGGTGTTGGTGTTGGTGTTGAGAGAGCAAAACGGTCCGTGAACCAAGCTCCAACACCGTTGGTCAGTTTACAGAAGTGATACAGAAACGACCGGAAAATTGGTCAGTATCTTGCGAGGTCTACCCCAAACACCGACGACTTCAAGTTTGATGTTGAGGCTGGTGTTGATTTTGCTGCAACACCAACACCAGCGTTCAACACAATACTTGAAGTCACCCAGTGTATGTTAAATCGATCTTAATATTTTTCCACTAACATAGGTCGTTAATGCTTTCCTCCATATAAGAACAGTCACCAAACACTGTGTTAATGTCACCTTTCAACTTTATTTCCACTATTCTAGGTGGTCAATGCTTCCCACCATGTCAGAATAACGGGACGTGTATCAACAGACGATGTGTGTGTCCACCAGGTTTCCAGGGACCTACTTGCCAATATGGTAAGAAATTTCCTCAAGAGGGCGGTGTTACGAAAGACTTTAACGATGACTCTATGAACAACTAGTATTAGTTCCTGGGTTTAATAATACATAATTGTGCCAGTGAAAAGCACAAGAACTTATATCTTTTGTTCTTATAGTCTTTCTTAAAGTCTTTCGTAACTTTGTGAAACAACGCCATTGTCATATGAAATATGGTTATATTTGCAATGGGGTTTCATATTCTAATGATATTGTAATAGCTCTAATATCCTATCGTATTTACTGACTTACGCATCACTTATGATCTAAATATTACAATCAAACCAATCTGCAGTGGTTACCTGTTTACATCCTCTTGTTTGAACCCTAATAGACAAAAATATGTGTTTTAGAAGATGTCGCTGAAGGCCACTTATCTAACAGCTTCTTTTGGATTGCCCCCAAATAAATGTTTGACGTAACTGGATTTTCATTTATTGTTATTTGAATTTCACAATCAGACCTATCTATAGTGACCACTATCTAAGTTCCCCATATTTTTGCATCCCAGTAGACAAAAAATGTGTGTGTTAGAACCCGTCTGTGGAGGCCACCTATCTACAATGGCTGCTCCTCTTGGATGACCATCAGATCTATTCAGATGTATTTCATTGTACAATATTTGTCAATGTTATGTTCATTATATTTTTGTTATACAGAGTTTTGTTCAACTTTTTTTTTTGTAAATGTTCATTATACTTTGTATTATTTCTGATGAAGTGAAAATAAATGAATTGAATTGAATTGAATTGAATTGTTTTACAGATTTCTTATGTATTTCTTTGTTTTCTTACCTTTTGTTTTTGTTGTTTTTTTTTTTTACTAATATTTGTTGCAGACACTGTTTGAGGCAAAATGCTGCAAAAATAAATTAATTTGTAAATTAAAAGTAAAAATATTCAAGTTTCTATAATATTTTAGTGAAAACACAATTTGCATTGACTTTGTACACAAAATCACGTTTTTGAGCAATTTTGGGGTTGATGAATTTTTTTTCAAATGGGCGTGGCACGAAAACGGTACGCGCGGGTGCGGCGAATTTGGTCTCAAAAGTTGCGGGATACTTGAAAGAAAAAAGTCATGACGCGTCACGAAAAAATTTTGCCGCATGTGGGAGATATTTGAAAAAATGTTGAGGGGGGGGGCCGGAATCCCCCCCCCCTCGGCCTGATTAGGGTTAACGCAACAGGTTTTTTATTTATCTTTCTGTAGATGTCAACGAGTGTATCGTGAGAGACATGAGCCCCTGTGGCGTACATTGTGTCAATACCTTTGGTAGTTACCGGTGTACATGCCCTGATGGTTATCAACTTGGTGAAGATGGTCGATCATGTAAGTAGAAAAACATCTTAAAGGTTATTATGAAGGTCACTTAAGAAGGTCAATTTCAAGGGCATCAGTACTATCTGTTCAGATTTCAATAAGTGTATTGAGAGAGACATGAGCCCCTGTGGCATACAGTGCGTCAATACCTTTGGTAGCTATCGCTACACATGTCCTGACGGTTATCAACTTGGTGAAGATGGTCGATCATGTAAGTAGAAGATTATCTTGAAGGTCATTATCAAGGTCACCTATACACAAGGCCGTTATGAAGGTGATTCATCTCTCTCTGTGTGTCAATGAGTGTATTGTGAGAGACACCAGTCCCTGTGGTGCAGTGAGGCAATACCTTTGGTAGTTACCGGTGTACATGCCCAGAAGGTTATCAACTTGGTGAAGATGGGCAATCATGTAAGTAGAAGAACAGCCATTATGAATAAGACATTTAGAATAAGTTATTTGATTTCTAAACCTGATCCCCATTCATTCGTGATTTATCCTTTCGTATGTACTTGTAACTTCTAAATCTTATTCATGCTTTAAATGTATTCACTAAATTATATGATGATATTTACATTTAAAAATTCATCTCACATTTAAAATAATATTGGGTTAAAACTTGGCACATGGCAAATCCCTTCCATTTTCAGTCATCAAAGAGGTTCTTGACAGCGCCTTGAACACTCCACAAAGTGGATTTTACTAATGCTATTATTATTATTATATTAATGGCTGCTAATGGAAGGGCTTTCCAATGTGCCAGCTTTGGCCCAGTATTTAACAGAACTCACTTTGGAGAGTGTGGATGTAAGACATGAATAGAAGGATTCATGTTATATTTTTACATACTATACAAGCTGAAATTTTTGCTTGGGTTTTATTTCGCAAATTTTGTGACAATGAATTCACAAAAATTGTCATTTGTTAGAATTTCCATAGCCCCATGTACATTAATATTTCAAAACATGAAAATAAGTTGCTAATGTGTGAAAAGGGCAGAAATTCAGTGAATTTGCTAAAATTTATATACCCTGAAATATTGGCTTTTGCAGTAATTCAATTCAACTTTATTTCACCATAGCAATAAAAACATAACAAAGCAGAAAAATATTACGTAAACAATACAACGGTACAATGTAAGAATAAAATTGCATGGTAGGTAAAAACAGCCAGAAAGGAAAAAGCCCTTATAAACGGCTGACTGTAATATAAAATAATGTACCAAAGAAACAACGTTTACAACACAAGAAAATTACGTAATTAACAATAACAATAACAATTACAATAACAGAAACAATGGCATTACCAAAATAAGCAATACATATAAGAAAAACAGCACTAGATTAATGAAGTAATGAAGGAAATGAATGAATTTTAAAAGCATGTCTAGTCATTATTTTAACAGAAATCTTTTTTTCCTGTTCCAGGCACCCTTCCTTGTGGACAGGAATGCTTGAATGGGGGCACCTGTAACAGAGGGGTGTGTGAATGCGCCCCTGGGTTCACTGGACGAGACTGCAGCAGTGGTAAAGTTCAATTTTATTATTCTTAGGAAAATACTTTTTCTTAGAGCTAGTAGCTAATTATTTCCAAACGTATTTCTAACATTCAATGATAAGACAAATTTGACGTTTTAGATGCAACAGGCTCCTACAGAAGCTTGAGCGGGGTACTCATTCTGTGATAATGACTTCTACAGAAGGTCAGCTAAGCAGGTGTAGTTAGCTTTCCAACTGTAAACTAAACTTACAATTTCAGAAAAACCTTTTTTTCTTTGGACATTCTCACTGAATAGTCATAAAACAACCACATGACATGTATCAAGCCTTCAAATTCTCTCTTTCAATGTAGACATCGATGAATGCTTGCTGGCTATCAACCGATGCCCAGGCAGATGCCAGAACACCTTTGGCAGTTACAGATGCTCCTGCCCAGCAGGTTTCGAGCTTGCTCCTGATGGAACGAGATGCATAGGTAAATAGTCTTGTATTAACCCATTGATAACTGAATTATGTAATTCCTATAGACTTTGTGCAAGGACTACCCGGTTCCAGTAGTCAATGGGATGCAAATTATATTTGTATATTCATGCACTAATATCCAAGTATTGGGACAATTAGTACCAAAAAGCGAGGTTTTGAGCTTGCCCCTAATGGAACTAGCTGCATTGGTAAATATTCTTTGATTAACCCATCTGAATTCTGTAATTCCCATAGACTTTGTGCAGGGACTATCCGGTTCCAGTAGTAGATGGGTTAGTAAAAGTTTGTAGATTCATATCCCTAAGCATGGGTACAAATAATGCCAAAAGTGCCAGGTTTTTGATCTTGCTCCTGATGGAACGAGATGCATAGGTAAATATTCTTGTATTAACCCATCAATTACTGAATTCTGTAATTCCCATAGATTTTATGCAGGGACTACCCAGTTCCAGTAGTTAATGGGTTTATAAAAGTTTGTAGATTCATATTGCTAAGCAGGGGAAACAAATTACATCTGAAAGCAGGTTTGCCCATAATAATCATGATTATGATTGTTGAAATTTAGATGGTGCATTAGGATTTCAACTTTATGAGCTGGCATTAGCCTACATATACCTACAAAAATGGACACTTATATATTAAAAATATCAGGCAAGAAATTTTCTTTTGAATCATTGCAATTATTTCTTGTTTTGTCTTGATTCATTGAAACTCAGATATTGATAAATGCCAGACTATTGGTCAACAGTGTGCAATTCTCTGTACCAATCTCATTGGAAGCTATGCTTGTACCTGCAAACCTTTCCCCAAAACCTCTGAAACATGTCTTAA
Organism: Temnopleurus reevesii; assembly: GCA_036244855.1. Lineage (NCBI taxonomy): Eukaryota > Metazoa > Echinodermata > Echinoidea > Temnopleuroida > Temnopleuridae > Temnopleurus > Temnopleurus reevesii. The sequence goes on along the minus strand of BQKZ01006215.1, from coordinate 8,040 downwards.
TTAGCAAAATAAATTTGTCTGTCTGAAGTCCCTTTCCGATTCAAATCCATTATTTTTATCTAAACGATCGGATATCTAGGTATGCATCATCACATGTCTTCGGAGTGCATAACTATGTAACAATATTATTGGAAGCTGTACATGTTTCAGTGAAGGTTTCCTCCAGCCTCTAATGGATGCCATAATCACGAACTAAATTTCAAAATTTAAGATTTTGTTTAAATTTGATTTATATTTACAGATATTGATGAATGCCAGACTGTGGGTCTTCAGTGCGCATTTCTCTGTACCAATCTAATTGGAAGCTATGCTTGTACCTGCCCACCAGGCCAACAGGTCGGACCAGACAAGTTCTCTTGTATTGGTAAGATATGTTGGTCTTGTTATTGGTCTTATTATTTAACTTTTTTAACTCTTTACCCACTCCTGTGGACGCTATTTACACTTGCGGATACGCAAGTCGACTCTAACTTAAGCACACAATAGAAAGAGCACAGTTACAATTGAATTGGTACAAGCTCGTTTTATTCATGTGCGTTGATGTGTTCTTCACACATACAGATTTCTATTCATGTTATCTTTCGCACACCGTTACAATCACTTTTTTTGAGTAATTCACAATTTTTTATCAGCTTTCATTCGTATAAGTCCTCGGAAAAGAATGCCTCCTCTATAAAAAATTATTTCAAATGTTATTGAAGCATTTCATAGATGCTCTGTATGACTATTGTTTTTTGTGTATAGGAATTATTATATGAGATTATATATTGCTAGAAATGTCCAAAATGATATTGTCTTGCAAGACATTAAATGTACTGTAATAATTTTCACACATTGGTGATTTCGATCGTAATACAAAATCTCCCAATCCACTGCAAATTCTGAAAAGTGAGTCCACAGTGAAGTGAAACAGTTGAAAAATTATCCATAACTTGTTTTGAGGAGTGTTTGGTAATTATATTATCATCATTGTTGCCCTAAAGTATGTGTATATTATCCCGCAAATTGATTTTTAATTCGTAATACACATGTACTTTTCCCATTGGAAATGCTATTATTTAGTTATCTCCACAAATTTCATGCTCCAATCTTGATGACTGAACATTATTTTCCCTCTCGCTTGCAGATGTAGCCTGCATACCTCCATGTGTGAACGGGGGCCAGTGTGTCAGAGGGGCGTGTCAGTGCCCAATCGGCTTCATCGGAGAAGACTGTAGTCAGGGTAAGGTCGTTGGTGATGGTAGTGGTGATGGCGGTGGTGGTGGTGGTGATGATTGTGGCAGTAATGATTTTGATGTGGTGATGATGATGATGGTTGTGTGGTGCTGGTGATGGTAATGATGGTAATGGTGGTGGTGATGATGGTGGTGGTGGTGGTGGTGATGGTGGTGGTGGTGGTTATGGTTGTGGTTGTGGTCGGAATTGTGGTGGTGGTGGTGGTGATGGTAATGGTGATGATGGTGTTGGTGTTGCTGAGGATGGCAAAGATAAAAATGTTAATGTTGGTGATGATGATTATGATGATGGTGATGGTGATGATGATTGTAATGCTGATGATCGAGAGGATTAAAATATGATGGTGGCGGTTGAATTGTTGTCATTGAATTATATATCAGAGATTGTAATAATGGTGGTGGTTATGATGCGGTGATGGTAATGTGGTAATAATTATAGAATTTTCAGCAGGTGATTGCTGGTGACATCATGGATGATGATGAGGATATTGCTGATGATTATCCCACAGATATAACCAGCAGTCATATTCTATTATTTCATTTCAGAGAGACCATGCGATGATATTTGCCGTAATGGAGGTTTCTGTTACCAAGGAGCTTGTCAATGTGCGTCTGGTTTCACTGGGGAATTCTGCCAAACACGAGGTAAATGTTTAGTCATATAGCTGCTGTATATGCTTATATCTTTGCTGGGGTTTTATTTTCGCTAATTTTGCCTGTGAGGAATTTACCTCAAATCACTTCCAGGAAGATTTACCTTCCTCAGGTAGATTTCTTACAGGCAAATCTTTTTGGATGTGATTTGAGAATTTTATTAATCCTATTTTTTTTTATTTTGCTTATTTATTTACCATGTGAAATATATTCAAAGACTTTTAAAAGGACATAAAACAATTCTTATTGGGAGAATTGAGAATTTTGATAATCTTAATGTTTATATTGTAAAGCGCTTTGAACCTATTTTTTGGAATTAAGCGCTCTATAAATTTTGTGTATTATTATTATTATTATAAATTTTTATTTTCCTTTTTACTATGTAAAATATATTTTAATATCTTTTACGTATATGTGAAAATATTTGCCATTGGAGATTTAATGATTCTATAAATCATTATTTTTTATTTTGTTTTTCAAGTTTTATTTACCATATGAAACGTATTCAAAAGGTTTAAAGAAGAATATTTTCATGGGAGACAGATGGTAATAGAATCATGAATGTTACTGTTAAACCTCTTGACTACTGGAACCGGACTGCTCCTTCCCAAAAGTCTATAAGAGTTACAGAATTCAATAGTCAATTGGTTAACATAGGATTTAACACCGAGAATTTATGATTCCANTGTTGTTGTAAGAAGGGATATAAAAGTAATATACAATGACTTGATTCTCGGTACTGGCTAAAACTATTCGCACTCATGAGCATCAGAATAGTACCACACTCCCTCGGGCCGTTGGCCCTCGTGAGGATGGTACTATTCTGATGGTCATTCGTGCGAATAGTTTTAACCAGAACCTCGAGAGTCATTGTATATTTCTATACTAGGGTTTTGTTTGATGGAAGAGTTTTGCCGGGTGGGTGATATTATAAGATTAATAAAGTTCTCAAATCACATCCTTAGACATTTTCGCTGTTTCGGTTCTGACATCATCCACAAGTAAATTTATCGTAGGCAAATCTTTTTGGATGTGATTTGAGAAATTTAATAGTCTTAATATTTGTATTAACCATATGTAGTATATTTAAAGGCTTCTATAAGTACGATATTAATTTTTTTTTATTTTTCTTTTTTTCTTTTTTTTTCCATACAAAATGTATTCAACATCTTTAAAAAAGGTAAAAACACTTTGATGTGTGACGGATAATAATAGAATCATGGATGTTACTGTTTAACGGAGGATTTAACATTGTAAAGTTTCAATGAGGGCATCATTTGATTTTTAAATCTAAATTCTTCGTTTTATGCTATATTTCCAGTGTGCGAACCAACTTGCATCAATGGAGGAATTTGTAATGAAGGCCTGTGTCAGTGCCCGTCTGGTTTTGGAGGATCTTTCTGCCAAGAAAGAGGTAATTATAAACTTGAAGGGGTACAGTCTGTGCAGTCGGTGAGTTGTTAATTGTTAATTCATAGGTACCCTCGGCCAAAAAGAGGGTTGGGAGGGGTTGTTGCAATTGACGACAGAGGTGAGAAAGATTTTTGTAGGAGGGTAACTAGTTTTGAACGACTTTCCTGGATTACCTTGTCAAAAGAAGTCTTCTTGGGTATTTGCAACATCTTTTAGCAACCTAACCATTTATTTTCTAAATGAAAATTCTTTTTGATTACTTTCTATTAGATTTAAGCATTTCAGAGGGGAAGGGGAGAAAGAAGATGGTTTGCAAGGGAAAGAAGAGGGGAGAGTGTGGACAATGGAGGCTTATGATTATTTGAAGTTAGGAAGTCAGAATGAGGACGAAAATTGGGTGCTAATGAAGAAATGTATATCAATGACCTTCCGGCTTTGTTGTTGGAAGTCATGGGCCAATGACTGTCAGGGTTTAGATTTACCCTGTATGAACAAGTAAGAAACATAGAAGTGGATTTCAATTAATCAGCGATAGGAGGACCCCCTCAACCTAAAACTAAGGAATAATCAAATATGATGATGTGAGAGAGATAGACAGGTTGGTTGAGTATGGGTAGTCCAAAGGACAACGATTTTGTTCTTTATAGGGTACTTCCCAAAGAATGCTTTAAAATAATGCTTCCCAAGTTTTGCATCATGCTTTACACATGATATACATAAAACTTTGCGACTAATCATGAATTATAATGCAATTTATATGCAACGAATAATGCAGATGATATTTTGATGAATTAATAATTGTGTGATTACTAATCTAATAGATGCTTGATTTATGCAATTATATTACAGCAGCTATAACAATTCACAAATAATTCCAGAGCAGTAAAATTTGCAAAATGATTAATAAATAAAGCAATTCTTTATGGGCAATTGATATGACAATCCCTCATTCTGGACTGGGCAAAATATTGAATTTATTACAATTATTGTTTTTTTTTTTAATATTGAAACCTTCAAAGGTTCTGCAATGGGTTTATTTTGTCAAAAAAAAAACATGTTGAGGGAAGCAGAGACAATATTAAGATTAAAAGAAATCAACAACATCATAAACATAAAAAAGAACAAATTATAGGTGGAATGAGAAGTGTCACTGTCTTTATTATCATTATTATTATCATTTCTAATCTCATTAGTAATACTAACAATTAGTTGCATTACGCAGTGATTAACAATTATACCTTTAACAGTGTGTGATCCCCCATGTATGCACGATGGTACGTGTATCAATGGAATATGCAACTGCCGGCCAGGTTTTACAGGACAAGTTTGTCAAGATCTAGGTGAGTAAAAGAAAATATTGATGTCCCAAAAGATGTTATTTGCCAAATCATCACTGTGAAATGGAGAGAAAAAGGTCTTGGACAAGGTAAACATCTCCATTCAAGCATTAATAGTAGCTAGATGGATATAAAAGAAACTTTCATCCTTCTTATTCTGTGGAAAAATGTTTAATGAGAGTCGTACATGAGAATTTCTTTTGTGATCATAAAGCTATTCTTTGAAATGCCAAGTGCGCCGTGAATGGATGCCGGGCTAAAGCCAGGGTAATAAAAGTGTAAAGCGCCTTGAGCACTCAGCAGAGAAGATACGTGCGCTATATAACTATAATTATATTATTATTATTAACAATTTAGCTACATGAAGATGGATATACACTGTACAAGGAAATTCCACCCTACTTACTCTGTGGAAAAATGTTGAACATGAGTCGCAATAGCTAGATGGACACAAAAGAAACGTTCATCCTTCTTATTCTGTTGAAACATGTTGAACAAGAGTTGCACCTGGGACTTTCTTTTGTGATCATGAAGCTATTTGGAAGGCTTGAATGAAGTTGCTTACTTTTTCCCAGTCCTTTCTCCCTTCTGCTCACAGTGTGTATGTGCCATTTGAAGAATAACAATGTAATTATCTATGTAATTTCAAAAGGATTTTGCTACATTCTCTGTAGGGCATATTCATTTTCTACATTATGGGTACAAAAATATGAAGAGGGCCACAAATTGATCATCAAAAGCAAAATGATGAATTTTCGAAGCGGCCATGAATCCAATGCATTGCAGTTTACTCATATCTTCTCCTAATTGTATGTAACTTGAATTGACCTTTGATTTGATCAATTATGTGCTATTTAATTTGAATGCTATTGATGCTGCATTTAATCAATTTAGATTTCCTTCAAATATGCTCTTTCGTTCCTCTTAAATTGTTGCACTAGAATTAATTGGCAAATGAATAAATTATGATACTATTTTACGTTCTGTCATTATACTTGCCTCAGTACAAAGTTTTAATGTGAAAGTAAGTATATGATTTTGAATGCACATGATTTAGATATTTAGCATTTGTGTTTCCAGTTTTTGGTTTGGAAATTTTAGAATTATTTTTGTTGTGTACACGTATTCTATTTAAGGTGTTCTATATGTAGTAATTCCCCTTTTTCCAAAAAATGCAGAATGAGTTAAATTTTATTTGATCAGTATACTCAAGTTATCTTATTCATTAATTATAAAATCAGAAATATTCACAACAACTATAAATAATTTCAATCATCGTATAAAACAGATGAGACTCACATGGAGAAGTGTAGATATATATAGCCATCATCTTTCACACATGTCTTACTATGAAGAAAGCTTTATCCACATGACATTTCCGGAAGTTAAATGCTTCCAGACATTTTTGGTTTTCAGAAGAATTGTGAATATTCTTGCAATATATATTATTGGCTTTGCAGTCACAAAGTCTTTATCAAAGCTGTGTTGTTTAACGTCATGTCATTAATGAGATTTTTAATGATACCTTCAAAAACTTTATACAACATTCATAGAGATATTGGTCAATGTTTTGTAAACTGTGTGTTTTGTATGTTCATTGTACTGTTTATTTGTCTGTGTATGTCTTGTCATGTCCAGTCTCTCCTTGCCCCATCCCCTGTGCTCATGGGGGAACCTGTATCAATGGTTCATGTGTTTGCTATCATGGCTTTACTGGGTTGTATTGTGAACAGCCAGGTAACTTCAGAAAATTTTAAAACATTTCTCATCAAATTCTAGTATTTCATGAATTTAGCCATCACTCCTATATACAACCATGAAATATTCATGTTTAATTTTTTTTTAAAATTATGTTTGGATATCGTATCCAAGGCAAATATTTATTTGACTTATTTTTACAGATAAAGTGATGCCATTTTTACATGGTTGTAATGTGAAGAGTCAGCCAATTTCAGAAAATTGAGATCAATACAACTATATTCATTCATCCAACTCAAAACTGTTTATTCTGCATTACTTTAGGAAACATAAAAAGTTCACATTTGTATAGTTTTGTATTTATTTTGGCATCTTATCAAATGCAATTGTTCCATCTTTCATGGAACCATTTCAAATGCTATATGTTGGTGGATTCATTTTTTGGTTCGTTCTTAAATGATCCCTGAAAATTTCTCTTTTAAATATTTTGATTTGTTGGAACATCGTGTTAAAGAATTATTATAGTTATTATAGTGCTTTTTATTTTTTTCTCTAGTTTATTTATGAATTTATGATTTTTGTTGTGTTTTGTTTTGTTTTGTGTTATATTTGTTGATTTTTAGTCTAATTCTTTTGTTTGTCATTATTTCCAGTGAACTATATCACACTTTTCCTACTTTTCACACTAGAATATTTGAAATATAATTTATGGTGTGAAACAGTTTTAGTTTAAACTTATGATGTTTTTACTTCTGTTAGAAAATCTAAACAAGTTTCTAATTTCATCATTTATTAGTAATTAAAGTGTATTTAATTTTTTTCTGTTCTTCTTCATAATCCGAAAGATATTACAGTAACAATGAGGAAAGTGATTGGTGAAGAAAAATCTGTAAATAAACTTTGCAAAGGCTACTACCTTTCTTGAGCTTTTACACATTGATGTGAACTCAAAGCCGATAGTAATTACCATGATTTTAGTATTTATTGCATAATATTATCTTTACAAAGCTAATTCATATGATATGTTCACTCATACCAACATTTCATTAATCAATGCTGCATTCATATATTAAGCTTACCTGACAATGTACGTGTATTTCTGACCAAAAGTCACCTCACTGTATATTTAAATATTTATTTTCTGAAAATGAATCCCTGCTTTTATGAAACTGTTACATAAATTCTTGCACACCACTTTTATCTTTATTTTCTAAAGAAAATGAGTTTTTGCTGTAATGTGCTTAATGCTCCGTCTGTGACTATATTCTAATGTGTTTTAACTTGGATAGCTTACTCACTGCCAATTAACATTTAACCCTTGACCTTGTAATTTATATCATCTTCAGATTAAATCTGACTTCTGTATAATGTTTATTGTTTCCCTTGTGATGAAAAGGATTCTGATACATAACATTTTCACTTTTTGTCTGATATTATCATCTTCTTATGCATTTCAATGTTTTATTGTTATACTCATTGACCAGGTATGACCTTTAACCTTTAATCTTTGACCTTTGCTGTTTAGATTGCATCCGACCATGCATGAATGGAGGGACTTGTAACTTTGGTTCATGTGTTTGTCCTGATGGTTATGAAGGAGAAGTATGTGAATTAGAAAGTGAGTCAAAAGATTATCTTAACCAAAAATATAATACTATTAGTTACAATCTGCTTGTTCACGTAATACAGGAAATATCACCCTT
>BQKZ01006214.1:4320-31942 GCA_036244855.1 Temnopleurus reevesii | reverse complement strand
GAGGGTAGGGTTGATTTGCTCCCCTGCCCCCTAAAGGTTGATCCCAAACTTCCCTCCTGGTTCTATTTATATCATCATATTGGACATCGTTAGCGCGCTCGGACTTCTGGAATGAGTCTGTCGTTAGCAAAATATAGATTGTGCCGAGGTACGCTGATCGCAGTTTATAGGATGTGGAGCTTTTTTGACGGATAGAAAAAACATAAACTTTGGTAATGAGAAACATACGAAGAAATCGTGGTTTGATTGCGCATGCCAATAAATTCGTCCCCATAAATTTCCTTAGGAATAAAATGACAAATTTTACAGTTGACATGACATTTTGATGTGAATTTAGATTTGTGAATAATTTACAGGTAAACATGCATGATAATAGAGTGGTTCGGGACATATTATGCAATTTATCATACGGTCGGTCGATAGACGTAAATAAAAGACTATTTTTTTTCGAGGGCTTGGCTTTTAATTGATGAAACTAATGTCGGTTATAATTGGAGTCAACTTGATTGATGAGTATTTATTGCCAACATAATTATGTACAAAAAATGTTTTCTATGATCACAGTTGGCAAAAATACCTTTCATGAAAGCTTCAATGTACATACCGTATTTGTTTTGGGAACGCGCAAAGGCAAGCTGACAAGTTGTCAGCTTGGATTTACGCATGAAATTGTGATGTTCATTCATGACGTTATTCATCCATTCAATCTATTCGTTTATCCATTTTACCTGCTGATCAGTGTATATACTCATCAATTATTTCCTTATGGTTACAAAGTGATGTTGACAGTTGCGAGTATACAACGCACATGAGGTTTGACATCGATCTCCCTGGTTCGAGCATAGATTATATCACAGAGAAGGCTCCATGCTGTAGAGAGACAGAGCATACTTTAAAAAAAAAAATCAGTTTCAAGTCAGTGGCAAACTAAATTAATGATATTAAATGATATTTTTAATTTAAAAATTAATATCAGGAAATATTTATAACCAATTAAAACAAAATAAAGAACAAGTAATATCAATTTAAAGAACGGAAGAGATCAGAGATATGGTGACCCCCCCCCCCCCCCCCCTCTCTCTCTCTCTCTCTCTCTCCCTCAGGATCGAGTAAACGTGATTTTTTTTTTTTCAGTGTACATTTTTAACACGTCCATGGTTTTATGAGATAAGCCAAAAGCTTGAGACACTGCCAGACCATGGACGTGCGATAAACGTGAACAAACGAGGTGAAGAAAGCCGATTCAAGCTAAAAAGAATATTGATGAATGAAATAAGATAAAATATATAAAGAAAAAGCCGCGAGTATTCTTTGATTTGATAGGCAAAGGCAATCGTTATCACAAAAGATTTTTTTTTTAAATGAAGAAATAGCGCCAGGACACTTTCATCACAGAATGGTTCGGGGTGGCAAGCTATTGCAGGAGGACAAAATTTGACACCCAAACTGTTTAAATGACGAAAGCATTCAGAAGAATGGTCTGTAGCACATTCGACATGAAAAATATAGAACAATTATAACTTGAAATTTTATGTATGTATATCTGTATGAATATCTTACATTCCTTGCTTACAATTGTATTCTTCATATCTTCATATTCAGAACCATATGACCTATAAGTGTTAGAGACAACACATGAAAATTAATGCAACATTTCCACATCCACTGCTTGTACTACTTGCTGTGCCCTTTATGTGGCAAAATAACACTGGAAATAGATCCATTATGCTGCTCTTTCTTATCAGATTCGTGGACCTAGCTCTGAAAGTATAATAATACAACACGTGAATCCTGGATCAACCAAAAATAGAAAGTTAAAAAGCTATTTGTAGCACCTCATATCACTCATGAAATATCGGAAATGTTCCCTTTTTCAACTCGGCGTGAGAGGGTATTTATGTTCGTTGTATAGCTTGTTGTATCATGTCCCAACATCTGAGCACGTCCCCCTCTTCATTGTACGTTATGGATGAATATTTAAATGTTGGGTTTATTGTCCTGAAGAGGGCGAGGACATGCTCATCGAAACGTCGAAGTTGTGTTCCCTATTTCAACTCGGCGTGAGGGGGTATTTATGTTCTGAATGGCTTGTTGTATCATGCATCGGTAAATTGCCATCTCGTCCAATACCATCTCGTCCAATGACCGTTTCGTCCAAACGCGCTTAGTCCAACATTACTTCGTCTATAAACATTTCGTCCAATAAACATTTCGTCCAATTGCCGCTTTGTCCAATATCCCGCTCGTCCAATATCCATTTCNTCCCTATTTAAACTCGGCGTGAGGGGGTATTTATGTTCTGAATGGCTTGTGGTATCATGCATCGACATCTGAGCATGTCCCCTTCATAGTATGAACATGTTGGTGTGGGTCTATTATTGTTCTGAAGACGATGAGAATATGCTCATCGAAACGTCGAAGTTGTGTTCCCTATTTCAACTCGGCGTGAGGGGGTATTTATGTTCTGAATGGCTTGTGGTATCATGCATCGACATCTGAGCATGTCCCCTTCATAGTATGAACATGTTGGTGTGGGTCTATTATTGTTCTGAAGACGATGAGAATATGCTCATCGAAACGTCGAAGTTGTGTTCCCTATTTCAACTCGGCGTGAGGGGGTATTTATGTTCTGAATGGCTTGTGGTATCATGCATCGACATCTGAGCACGTCCCTTTCACAGTATGAACATGTTGGTGTTGGGCCTACTGTTCTGAAGACGATGAGGTTATGCTTATCGAAACATCAAAGTTGTGTTCCCTATTTCAACTCGGCTAGTGGGGGGGGGGGTATTTTAATATGTTCGTTGTATGGTTTGTGGTATCATGCCCCCATCATCTCAGCACGTCCCCTTCATAGTATGAAAATGTTGATCTTGGGCCTATTGCACTGAAGACGGTGAGAATATGCTCATCGAAACGTCGAGGTTGTGTTTCCCTATTTCAACTCGACTAGAGGGGGTCGTTGTGTATGGCTTGTTGTATCATGCATCTGCGCATGTCCCCTTCATAGTATGAACATGTTGGTGTGGGTCTATTATTGTTCTGAAGACGATGAGAATATGCTTATCGAAACATCCAAGTTGTGTTCCCTATTTCAACTCGGCTAGTGGGGGTATTTATGTTCATTGTATGGATTGTGTTATCATGCACCAACATCTTAGCACGTCCCCTTCATAGTATGAACATGTTGGTGTTGGGTCTATTACCCTGAAGACGGTGGGAATATGCTCATCAAAACGTCGAAGTTGTGTTCCCTATTTCAAATCTGCTAGAGGGGATATTTATGTTCGTTGTATGGTTTGTTGTATCATATCCCAACATCTGAGCACGTCTGATAGGTGATGAATGAACATTTTTGTGTTGGCTTTATTGTCCTGAAGACGGTGATAATATGCTTATCGAAACGTCGAGGTTGTTTCGGTTCTTTTTACGACCACTCTTCTTTTCAAAAGATCTCACTCATTGTAATCTTTAAAAGCGAAAGAGTGATTTTATTTACTCAGTTTACTCAAAGTCGAAGAGTCAACGGAATAATGTCTTACTTCACTCTCATCTGATTAATCAGTTAATTATGGGGCTCATTCAATATTTCTCTATGACATCTCTGTCCCTATTTCATACTGCCTCAGAAGGGATTAAGAATAAACAACCAGACGGCGTAAAACTACAATATCCTCAAGAAAATAGGATTTGCAAGAGAGCTAAGCTTTCGAGCTTGAGAAAAGTTTGGATTTTAAGCTCTCAGAAACTGTATTTTTGTTCTTGTAATAAGAAAATTGATTGAAAAAAATTGATCAATAATTGTATTATGTTTAGATGCAAGATTTATTTTTTCTAACTTTCTAGAAACGGGGATGATTGTATACACCACCCCGCCAAAAATGTTTAAGGCAGCATCTGTCTAACATGTAAAAGACCATCCTGAAATTTACATTGGGAAGGGATATTACCAGACATGGGTCATGTAACATAAAATATGCAATTAAATTTCGTATAGATATCAATCGTAAATCTATGACAAAGTGTGTACTACAAAGATACGATTAACTGTCAATTAGTGGCATCTCTTTCAGAACCACGAGGAGAATCTGTAACACGAATGTTGTCCTCTTATATGCCTTGTGGATGATTCAGATGGTACATTGTCTTGAGTCAGAAGACAACTGTCATGATAATGCTTCCCCGTCTTCAAGGCCGACTCACACCTTTGCGTTTTTAACCTGCGTCAGCCCAGCGCTTTTTTTTAAATAATAAACGCTCACTTGACGCACAGCGTACGCGGATCAGGTGGTAGACTAACGTTCGGCTTGCGCTCAAGGAGCGTACGCTGACCGTCAGTCCTCCGTATGACCTGTGTCCGGGGAGCGTTTTTATTTTCAAAAAACGCTGGGCCAACGCAGGCTAAAAACGCAAAGGTGTGAGTCGGCCTTCAGAGGTTGTTTGGAGGTAAAGCTAGCTTCGGATGAGTCAATACCCAAGAAAGCTCAAGTATAGTTTTGGTAAAAGCGAATAATTTCATCCCCAACTTTTGTCTTCAAATCTAAATAAAGTGAAATATACTGCTATGAACATATTGCACAAAAGGTTGTGTGAAAAAGTGAATGAGTTATGGTAAAGCTGTAACCTGAAATGTACAAATGTGCAAATTTCTCATGCACATAATTCGATGAAAATTTCAGAACGTAATTTTTGTGAATACCTTTGTACTATTCTTTTGTCAAATCTCCTAAATAACCAAGCATATCCCGATAACAAACAAAATATTGTTATTAACAAGAGAGGGTGATAAATATGATTTGACGATTAAATCTAAATTTCAAAAACATTCAGTTCGTAAAAATTAGGCTATTGTCTCGAAATACCGGTATATGTAAGATATATATGCCATGAAAAACGTCAGGTAAAATTCAGATTTCTTGATCTTTACCCAAACTAAAAATACGGAAGGTAATACGTGCAGCACAAAGGCGAGTTGTTCAACCTCTTACCTTCTCGTCCAATACACTTTGGACAGAAGGACCAGGACAAAGTATAAACACCTTTATTCAAACACCCACAATAGCTTTATGATCACAAAAAAATCCCAGGTGCAAATCGTGTTCGATATTTTTCAGCAGAATATGAAGGATTGTAATGTATTTTGTGTCTATCTAGCTATTTTAAGGCTTGAATGAGGTTGTTTAGTTTGTCCCAGGTCTTTGTTCACTATGCCCCCACTTGCCGAGTTGAACAACTCTCATTTGCGCTGCACGTTTAGGCTTCCGTATTTTCCCAACGTCCGCGTCAAATTCACATGGGTGTGAGGGGGCTTTAATACTGACTCATGCTTTCCGATTATATCCATCGTCTGCCCAGCGTTCATAACGCTCCGCGAACGCAGAAATACGTCGATCGCTAGACAAATGCCTTTAACGTATGTCAAAGCGTCATCGATCCGAATCTCTGCGTTCACGGAGCGTCATGAACCCTGGACAGACGTTGGCCATAAATACAAAGTTTTATTCAGCCTTGAAGACATTTTCACACATTCTGATTTTGTTATTTTAACCATTATGAAATCAAGATGACCTATTTATATCCAGATGATTGATGGAAAAATACATGTAACAAATAATGCAAACATGTAGGAAGTTGTACAGGCACTATCATATATCTTTGAAAATTTGATAAAGTTTATCATTTATTGTAGATACACAATGATATAAAATAAGATTTGAAACAGATCGCACGTATTTTAAAAGATAATGATGTAAATAAGAATGAATGAATGATTAGATAGAAAAATATAAACTAAACAAAAGACACAACTTAAAATTATAAGAGGATGGGATGAGGGTTGCTAAAGTTTAGTTAAGGGATCAGGTAGTGCTTAAGATCTAAAGAGAGGGGATATAAACAAACATTTATGATTCATCATCTCTGCCTTACAAATTAGGAACACCAAAATGAGATATATGAAATAGGTATGATGATTAATAGACAGTACAGATGCAACATTTGAAGGTTATTGAATACTCACTTGTGGCATATAAAAGACTTTCGCGTTCTCATGTTTTAATCCGAACCAGGACTTCTTCACCGGGAACTTTTTAGCGGCAAAAACTTTGATGACAGCTTCCATCGTGATCAAACAAAATTATAGGTCCTTGACATATAGCTAGTCCCAAGATTAGACCGTTCTCATTTCACATCTAGGCCTATATCCTGGGATAAACCTTGTTCCGATTTGTTTTTCAAGCCTACTTCGAAAGATGTTCCGAAAACACTCTCTTGTCTGGATGATGGGGATGATGATGATGATCCATTAAAGTCCAAAAACAATCCTTCTGCTCTCTATCTCCTTTTAGGTCGAATCCAAAAGAACGTATCTAGCATTAGGAAGATGAACTACCGGGGATTGGGACGTCTTGATTCCGGGCTTACGCGATGAAACAGCGTCAAATCGGATCAAGTCACCGCCTCCTAGCTTTCAAAGTCGATTACGGAGTCAGTGGGAGAGAGAGAGAGAGAGAGAGAGAGAGTTTGCATGACCCGAACGCGTCAAGTTGCTCGATGGATGCCTCTCATATTACTGGCAGAGGTGCGCGGCATCGTGCAAATCTCCCGCGCTAATTCCCTCCAAAAAAATCAACCCATCTACTGCGCGAGAACCTATGCCACAATGTACGTTTCTTTCGTAACAATCCTGCGATGGGGGTAGGATGCGGCGTCAGGCTTTTAATACCCCAAAGATTAAAGGTGTACGGAAGAAATAAACGCGAGGAGGGGTTTAGAGTTTGATGGGGGAGCAGCGGGACTGAAAAACAGTAGCGGGGAGGAGGAGGAAGTCTCTGGATGCACTGGATAGCGACCCTCGAAGGATTGTGGTTAGAGACGCGGGGAATCTTGGGCAATCGCCACAACCTATTTATACTCATCCAAGCCACCCCCGTCCCGAGAGCGCATCCCCCTCCCCTCCTCCGCCTTCTTTCTCCCTAACCCTATGCCAACAAAATCTTTTAAAAGCGCTTGCATAACCCTGTTTGACAGGACCTTGGAATATTGTTCTTGTCCTTTAATAAACTTAACGTTGTATACTCATGTTAAACTTTCTATTTTATTTTCGTTGCTGCTCCTGTTGTTTTATGTTGCATGTTAAATCGATTAAATCAAATCCAATCAATTAATTTCGATTCTTTCAAAGATTTTAACATAATTGGTTGTATTATACAGAGTCATTGTAATGATAGTTGTATTATTGATGTTGCTCCTGTTATTGTTGTTGTTGTTGTTGTTGTTTACATATAGTTAAGACGGAAAGAAAGTGACTGCGGTCAGAGTCAATAGTGGCAAGAGAAGGAAACGGGCGGGGCGCAATATGCTTATAAATGGGGGCATCAAATCACCCCCATCTCTCTCCCTTTCTCGCTCTGTCTCTCTCTCTCTCTCCTTCACACCCCCTCTCCATTGCTCCCCGCTCGCTCGCTCGCTCTCTCTCTCTCTCTCTCTCTCTCTCTCTCTCTCTCTCTCTCTCTCTCTCTCTCTCACTCACTCTCTCTCTGTTCCTTTCTCTATCCTCTCTCTCTCTTCCTCCAACCTCTCTCTCCCCCTCTCTCTCTCACTCACTCTCTCCCTCCCTCCCTCTCTATATTCATCCCTCTCTTTTTCCTCTCTCTAGTCCTTCTTCTCCTCCCCCATCTCCTTTTAGAGGAACTCGCAGGTAGCCTCCAGAACAGGATGTCTGATAATAACTTTGCGTATCTTGCATCGGTCAATCCCCAAAATGAGTCATGGCACAGTTAAAGAACAACTGGTAAGAGAGGCTAAGTATAGATGATAGAAGTGGGTTCGAATCCTAAATAAAATGATTCCTTTCAAGCCCCTCTCATGTTTTTAATTTTAATGGGTTAGTGCCTTGTTGGATTTAGGCCATTCAGATTAAGATTGGATTTTATAATTCCTCTCGGTTCCGAAAATAGCTCAAGCTGATCTCATCAATTATTGTTGGACATTTTGTATCAACAACAAAAAATATTGTAAGCCAAGGTTTGTCATTTTGATCCAATTATGAGAAATCAAGGGCGATGCGTCCCAGAATTGAAACAATGTAGATTTTTCAAACGAACACACATGCTTTATGAATAAGGTTTGCGGTGGCATCATTAACACAGGGTAAAAACAACAACAGCTACCGCAGCTATCAATGGTTGCTATAAGTTGGGCCCCCAAAATGCAGCTTGAAGTGTCATTAGAAAGATTAATTGTCCTTTATTTGCTCCAAAGTCTAAATATCTACATGCAATATTTCTACAAATTAAAAAAGAAAGGATTATTTACTGAATAAAAGTTTGACCACAAAACAGATTTTACTTATTCGAAAAAATAATATTCCCCGGAAAACACTAAAAAAATATTTGGCCTTATTTGACAATTTTTCACTTTCAGTTTTTTGTGTAATCCACTTTTTTCATATTTAATATTAAAAACAAACCGTATCATATTGATCTTCATGATTGTGATTAGACACAACCGAAAAATCTTCTTTCTCGAATTATTCAATTCAAGCATGAAACAAAATTAGTTAAACTGCATACAATTTGTTTTTTCTCAATCCACCTTCATAATTTCTTGGTTGGTTGGTAAAGTAAACAGCAACTCAAAACACAAAGAAAATCAATATAGATGAATATATACAATATATAACTACAAAGATAAATAATTTAATTTATAAAATTACGGTTGGAGCAATCCATTCAGAGCCATTATGTTAATGGCTCTGTTCTTCATGCAAGTACAAAAGAAGACATAATCAATTATACATAAAAAGAGAAAATATAAAACGATTAACTTATACATCGATTGAATTTACCCAAAATTACACAATCGAAGAAAAAAAGTTATAACTCTCCAAATATCCAATTCAGACATGAAATCAGGCCGTGTGGTTAATTGGTTGAAATATGACAAAAACAGAATACCATTTTTTACTTCACATTACTGATTGCAGTTCGATGGATATTCAAACTTGGGATTATTATCGACCATTCTACTTTAAGGAATCTTGAGGAATATGAAGAAAAATATGATAATGTATTACAGTTGAGAATAATTATTGTCATACTGCATTCAATATACATGAAACAATAGCAAACCATTATGTATTTACGAAGATAAAACTATCCAAAAACATTAATTTCATGAACTGAACAAAGATGTAATTGTTTATTGTTCTTTAGCACATAATGAAATTAATGGAAATAGCAAATATTGGAACCGAAATAATATAGGCCTACTACCATTCCAAATTCTTAAATATATATCAAAAGAATGTTTAATATTTGAAAACCGCATCAGACATCGCAAGGGACAATAGTTTTTAACGAGATTAGAGATGACTATTCTATATTTCTTTTGTTTAACAATAATTGTCAATATATTTGCAAAGTTGAACATCTGTGTTTGTATTTCCGGTCTCTATAATCGAATTTTGTCATAGGGATGATTTGAAATAGAAACTCTTAAATCCAAGGATGCTCTAGCATTTGTCAGCTGCACATTTTGGATGAGAATTTTAGCATCACCGGAATTAGATTTAGAAAATTGTATGATTTGTGATTTAAACCACTTCCGTTTTCCCGATTCTGTTTTTGTTTAGGATTATTTTCCTCGGCCAACACACAGAATGTGATAAGGGGAGGATAGATTATATAAAAGTGTATTTAAAACATCGATTCGCCTCAAGTCGGTTACCGGTAATGCTTTTGCTCACAAACATGAAGATATTGAATAGTAAAAGTTTAGTGGGAATCATTTTTTTTTTTGTGGGGGAAGTATCATTTTATAATATTGGTATGAACATAATTTATGGTAAATTATTGTGCACCTATGAGGTCATCAGTCTCCACTTCTTCTAAGCATTTCAACATTTATAACTTCCTTATTAGTTTTTCGCAATCTTGTTTGTTCTGTTCATCTGATTCATCTGTTCTTATTGAACAAATTAATACAGTATTATTATAAAGGGGCTTCGTCGAAGGATTGGCAAGCTAAATGAATGATGATGATGATGCTTTGTGTATTATGGCGTTTTCCATCAGTCCACCGATGATTTACGCCAGGCTTCAAGAGGGCGACCTCTTTTTTTTTCTTCTTCTTTTTTTAAACAACGGAGCTTGAAATATTTTGATTTTATGGTTTGACTTTACCTTCACTGGCATAGTGCAGCAGTTAGCAGCAGTTAGCTTGTTTGTTTGTTTAATCTGTAATAAATACCGGTTATTATATTTTGTTATTTTTTTTACATTAGTAGAATGAGTTGAAGGGTGTCCAAGGTTGATATCAGTGGTCTGACACCCCCCCCCCCAAAAAAAAAAAAAAAAATATATATATATATATATAAACACTAACTCTTTGTGTCTTGATATTAAAGTGATAGTATACGATACCGGTTCATCATAATCACTATCTTGCTTAAATTCCTTTCATTTAAAAAGGAATACACATTAAGCTAAGAAGCAAAGTAAAGACACCGTTGCATAAACTGCTTGTCCAATAAAAACTTTTCCCAGTACATTAGTGTGTTATATGTGTAAAATTGTATGGCAAAATTGATTTTTTTTTTTTTTTCGGCAAAAAAAAAATTATGTAACGAACACAAGATCTATTTTCCCTGAAAGTTTAACTCATAGTAGATACGCCATTTTCAAGCTTTCCAGAATGTTATGATCATTGAATATTAGACGGCCATATTATATTTGAGTAATGCAGCTTTTAAATTCATATTGTGAGAATAGTAGTAATAGTAGATTTCGAGGGAAATACTGGGATTTACCTCGTCCAATAATCAGATTTCTAGACTTGATATGGTGAACATTTATTTCCGGCTGTTCAGTTCGTACGTAATGACTTATTCTAAGTCACAATTATAAAAAAAAAAATTCTGCACAAAAGCAAAATATAGGCGGAAATTTAGACTTTTGTTCTCCATCCAACCCCTATTTCCTATTTTTAGAGTGAGTGAGAATGGAGAGTAAGGGGGGAATCGGAGGGTATGAGAAAGTTCAAAACGGTGTCAAGTATTCCCAACTGCCAAATTTCAAGTTTCAGTTCGTGATTGCTAAAGCATGTAAAGAATAATAATTTGTGCTGTTGGATCTCATTAAATTGGACACATAGATGATGTAGATTGTTGTACAAATACGCAATAAATTGCATTTGATAAGATTGTTTTGTTTTGTTTTGCACTACAAATATTTTGTCTCCACATTCAATGAAAACAGATGAAAACAATGTTCTTGATTTGTTTTTCCTTAAATGTAGAACGGGTTTTCGTTTTGAGATTTTTTGTTTTGCGTTTGCACACCAAGAATTTTTTTTTTCGGTTTAAAATGGAAATAACTCTCAAAATGCATGTGCCACATCGTCCACTAACTAACCTGAAAACCGTCTTTGTTTATAGATATCGAGAGTAATATTTAGTCCTCCGGGCTTTCCCAAACATCCGATGACCTTGTTGATTAGGGTATTTATAGACCTCGGGTCCGATGTCCATTGAGAGGAAGTAGGCCGTGACCACGGACGACCACCGTCTTCCGCCGACATCATTGACCTCCGTGGTCCGCCCTGGCGACTACTAATTGATGGGTGATCGAGCTTCGACGAAAGGGTGGTTGAAATGTGACAGCGTTTCGTTGGAAATTACTATTGTGTATTGTTGTTTTGATTACTCGCATATGTACTGCATTCGGAGGGGGGGGGGGTGTAAATACAAGAAACATCAATGTTTACCATTCACAGCCAAGAAAGGTAACGTACAAATAATCTTTACAGAAAATAATTATATTGTAAGGAAAATGTGTATGTTATTCTTCTTTTTTTTTTTTTTTTACTAGTTTGTGAATTAATTTTGAGAATGGGACTCATGCTATCCGCATCAATTCTTGATAAAGATACTGGCAATTATGATGATTGTAATAATAATAATAATAATAATAATAATAATAATGATACCAATAATGATAATAACAATTTATTATTACTATTATTATCATTATTATTATTATTATTATTATATGAAATAAATAAAATGATTTGATTTGATTTGATTATTATTATTATTATTATCATCATAATGATAATAACATTAATGATAATAATCGCACTAATTAATGATAATGATATCCATAATGATAACGAAAAAGGCGAAATGAATCTTACAGGCCTATAATAATTGGGTTTTATAGTGTATCTTTAGTCTTCTTTCACGATTTCATAAGTTTGCAGAGAGATTCATAATTGAAATGCATCTTTGCCTCGAAATTCTTTAAAAGCTAGTCCAAGTGAATTTTTATCAATGTTTGTTTGTTTACACTTTTTGACACTTTTGGCACATCCTATATTTAAACTTTCCTTAAATACAGGGGAAGGAAGGAAACACGCGTGGAATCAAGATGAACTAATTGGTTTCGGGTTTTTCACTGATTGGGTGTTAATTGGTAAAGACCGATTCACACCTTTGCGTTTTTAACCTGAGTCGGTGAAGCGTTTTTCTAAATTAAAAACGCTCCCGAGCGCACACTATACGCTGATCGGATGATGGACTGACATTCGGCTTGGGCTCAAGGAGCGTACGTCGAACGTCATTCCACCGTAAGACCTACATCTCTGTGCGTCACGGGGAGCGTTTTAAATTTTCAAAAAAACGCTGGGCCGACGTAGGCTATAATAAAAATGCAAAGGTGTGAGTCGGCCTTCAGGAAACAAACCGGGGATCTCCCTCAGTCCGACAAGATGGATTAATGTAAGGGAGGTGTTAAAAGGTTTGTTAAGTCGTTTGACCGATTGGGTGTGATTGAGTTGATAGATCATAGAGCTGTCATTCATAGTACACTCCTAGAAAACGGGGTTCATAAAGGTTTCCAAACTTATATGGGTTATTAACATATCCTTTTTTATTTCTTATTCTTCTCCCTATCCCTTCCTCTCCTCCTCGTCTTCCTTAGCCTCCCATCCAAAACACTCCCCCCCCCCCCACTCCCGTTTTACATTCTATTATGTGTATGTGGGTTTATTTGTGTATGTGTGTGTGTGTGGGGGGTGTAGTATGATTTCCTCAATTGTCTATCGAAAGGTCTTTTACAAACCTCTCGACGCAGATTCTTTACCCTTTTTTTGAGAGCTTCTGTTTGTGTATGTGTGGGGGTGGGTGGATGGATGTGCGTGTGCGTGTGTGCATGTGTTTGTGTGTGCGTTTCTGTTTTGATTGCAGCTTATTTTTTTAAATCAAAACCAAGGATTTCATTGGATTCAGTCAGCGCTGACAAATCGTCGCTGCAACAAACTTCACGAAATGCCTTAATGGTTGTGTTTCATCATAAAGATGTTCGTAGAGCTACTTCAGATTATGCATAATATGAGCACGACTTGTGACAAAATAAACCCAATTTGGCTGAGTTAGCACCTGAGAGAGTGTCTCCAGTTGTGTGCATAGTCGTACGTACGTAGCTCTATTCGAACAGCTTTATGAAAAACAACCTCGGACGGACATCAGAAAAATTATTTACTATTGTAATATGAAACAAAAACGAAAATGAATAATTTCATGCATAGCACAATTGAAATAAGTTATAAATTTTAATTAACTCATACACGACAGCAAGAGTACTTACAGCCTTTCCCTGTAAACATTTTGAAGGGTCCCGGCTACAAAAAAGAAGGAAAAGAGAGAAAAAAAGCAAGGGGAAGTAACAGCCAGGATCAATATCCGAATCGGGAAATGAAACAGCCACATTTTTTTTCTTTAGCTCCACCGGGTGCCCTAGCTAGCACATTAACCCAGGAAAATGTATTTTGAGCATCAACATTTTCAGGTACTGTTTAAAGGAACATTCCTACCCAAAAAAATGTTTTATTTTCCTCGTTTTTTTATTTTTCATATTTTCTCGGTCAAATTGGGGATTCAACGGGCTGTTGAACTAACCCCGGAAAATGTATTTTAGGCATCATAATTCTCAGGTACTGTTTAAAGGAACATTCCTACGAAAAAAATATTTTATTTTCCTCGTTTTTTTTTTTTACTTTTCATATTTTCCTCGGTCAGATTGGGGATTCAACGGGCTGTTGTACTAACCCAGAAAAATGTATTTTGGGCATCATAATTCTCAGGTACTGTTTCAAGGAACAATACTACGAAGAGTATTTTATTATATTTTTTTAATGAGAAAAATGTCTGTAAACTTCGCGCTAAAGTTGAAGATTATCTAAATCTAGCATGCATTTATCCCCAAAAGATTTTTTCAATATCTTGCTAAAGCAAGCTGTAGTTCCAAAATACTTGACATAATTCAAAGATTATGATTTATTTTACACTTCATTACCAATAAAGAATTACAAAAAACAACAGTACTATTTCAATGGAATGTAAATTGAACAAAATAATGTTTACAAAATAAATATACAAGTCATGACCATTCTTCATAAAATAAAGTTTGCATTGATCGGCCGACTTTTTATCAACCAAATGGAGGGGCATGAAAAAACAGCGATGCTTTTAGAGCGCACGCCCCTGGGAGAAATTACATTAATAGTCATATTGGGTAAAAAGGGAACATGGTTGTTTGTGAAGTAAAATTATGCATAATATCGAGTAAAATATGTTTATCATTTCATAGTGTTGGGTATCTAATGTTTCGCACGTCCATACCCAACAAACACCATGTTTCCTTTATACCCAATATTGAGTAGAATTTCACTCATTCTTTTTAGAGTGTGAAAAGAAGATAAATTTAATAAATATTATTTTAACAATTTCATTCTCAATACATTTTAGTATGCTTTAACTTCCAGCACAAATAAAAATATTCAATGCCTGCATGGAACCACAACAAAAATGTACTGCATTCTGATAGACAAAAAGTAGTCAATTGAAATTCTGAAACTAGAATTGTTTTACGTATTCAACTATAATCTGCTGTACTGACAGTAGGTCTCGTAATATTTGCCTAAAGCCTGGACAGTATGATTTGGCGTATATTCAGTCTAAAAAATTGTTCATCTGTCTGGGATGATAAACTATTTTGTCTCAAGTGAAAGCCTAAATCGATGACATGAAACAANCCCCCCCCCCCCCCCCCACCTCCAAAAAAAGAAAAACACTTTACGGAACTGATAGACTCACATGCAACTTTAAATTCCCGACCTGCAAAAAAAAATGCATAATTTAATCCCACAACTAAAACAAAAGAAACGATTTGTCCCATTACATTAGCAAATTGGCCAGGAAATAAAGGACGAGCATTGTATACCGATTTACGGTTTTATGCCAGCATATATGGCATAAATTTTGTTAAGTTGAAATTATATATTTTTTTGCAATTTTACAATTTACAGTAATGAATTAAACTGGATGTATTCATTCATTCATTCCACAATCACTTGTATTCTATTCTAAGAATTAATACTCAGTTCAACCTAACATCATTTTCCGGGCATTGATCATCTCTCCGTTGCAAATAATCTCAGCTATACGTTCAGCGGGCATTTGCTCCGTTCAATAATTGATCATTATTTGATTTGATTTGATTTGATACATTTATTTAAACACGGTTAAAAACCCAGTTCAGAACATGCTGTTTATCAATGGGGCCGTGCAGTAAAAATACATTCAATTACAATGGTGCTGTGCATACATTCATATCGTTCATGTCTACCGACTAGTTGTTTGGTAAATTGCATTTAAATGTCGCTATACTTGGGGATCTCTGGATATCTTCACTTAGAGCGTTCCATATTGTAGCTCCTTTGTACAAGAATGTTCTTTTTTCAGACTCATTTTTTGGTCGACTTACATTAAAGTTTACATCACTTTGTCGGGTATTATATGAATGGCTTATATGAGAAAACTTTTCGCTCAGATAGCGTGGCACATCATTTTTAAAGATTTTAAACATCATAATAGAACTATCACGTTTGATTTTTGTACTAATTGGATCCCAATTCAGTTGTTCAAGATAATAGTTCTGTTCAACATAGATTCTGTTCAACATAGCATATTCCATTTCAATCTGTTGAAGTGACGATTATTTCAATGATTATACCATACACTCTAAAAACAAACTAATCAAATTTGATTAGAATCTAATCAAATTTGATTAGGAAAACAATACAAACGGGGACACCTGGAAATCTAATCAAAATGATTAGAAAAATCTAATCATCTTTTTTTAATGTGGAAATCCTACTATAATTACGAATAGGAAATCTAATCAAAATGATTAGATTCAATTTAAAGAATTAATACAAGTCACATATGTTTATAAATCCATTTCAGAATGATTAGTTTCTATTCATAATAATATCATAAGACGATCTAATAAAAAAAAATGATTAGGTTGTTTTTAGAGTGTACAATGTTTTTGTTGATCACTGCCAATTCGTTCGCAAATGATATTGCGTTCAAATGATTTTCATTCGTTCAACTGATCATGGTCCACAGCTTATCATTATTCTGCCTAAATTGTCATAGTTCTGTTCAATTTATCATTGTTCCGTTCAGTTGTTCTTCGTTTCGCTCAACTGATTATTGTTCCGTTCAACTGATCACCAAGCAGTTCACTTGTTCTTTAATCCTTTTCAAATTGCAACTGTTCTTTACCATTCAAAATTATAATTTCAAATAATCATTGTTCTGTCCAACTCATCATATTTCAGTGTAATCCATCATTTTTCCGTTCAACCGTTCTTCGCTTCGTTCAACTGATCACCAATCCGTTCACGTGTTCTTAATTCAGACCTTTTCAATTCATAATTGTATACTATACCGTTCAAAATTACCCCGTTGAACTTTCAAACAATCATCATTCCGTCCAACTAATCATACTTTAGGTCAATCGGTCATTGTTCCGTTCAACTAATTATTAATCCGTTCACGTGTTAATTATATTCAAAAGTGTCGTTGTTCTATTCCGTTCATCTAATTATTGCTCTCATAAACCTATCACTATTCCGATCAACTGGCAATGCTCCATTCAACGTGTCATCGTTCCATTCAACTGACCATTATTCTATTCAATAATATTCATCGTTATCTAACAATTCGACTGATCATTTCACTCCCTCCGACTGTTCAAATCCATTCATCTCAGTTGCATTCTAAATAATCACTGTCCCATTTCACCAGACTTTGAATTGGTAGACGATGCCCAATAAAACTGTGAAAACATTTTCATTCAGTTCTCCGTACATGTTCCGACTGTGAACCAAATCAATATAGGGTTCAATATCGCTACAAATCAGTTGACTGGAATCGTCTCGTCTCATTCAATAGTTCTTCCAACTCCTTGTTTCGTCTTTCTAAAGATTTGATGTATGACGAATTGGACTGGTTTTCTCTCTGAAGCAGTCGAATCATCTCTTGCACGTCGGTGTTCTCATCTATTTTCGGACTGGTTACTTTTCTCGAAGTTTCCTGTAACATGGGAATAAAGCAGAATAAATTGTTATTTATAAGCATGTCATGTACAATATCTTTTATACCTATTTCTTACAATTATTCTTGTTTCCTTTTATTTCATTCATTTAACTATTCACTCCTGATGATAGTTATGGCGTTGGTTGAATGCAATCTACAAATTTTTGCTATAGTACAACGCACCCTTTTTCTGGATGGGGTTGCGATATTTAACATATCCACGTACGTCACTTGGTAAAATAAAAATAATAATAATAATGATAATAATGATAATAATAATAATAATAATAATAATAATAATAAGCCACATTTGTATAGCGCCTTATGCCAATGCTTCTAGGCACTTAATGAATAATTTAGAATTTGACTAAAATTTCATTTAAATTGAATGCTTCTTGTGAAAATTAACATTATTCTTGTAAGCTTAGGATTATTTTGACCAGAAACTTTGACTCGAATTAAGAATTAATTAAGAAGCATTGTGAGTCTTTTTGGAATCTAGGCCCCGTAATATTTTAAATGCTGTGTCTGGGCCCGAAAATTCTTGCATTACAAAAAAACCTCCATGAACGCACAAATACGCAGATTATATATACGGTGGACTGACGTTCGGCGTACGCTCCTTGCGGGCAAGCTGATCGTCAGTCCACCGTCTGATCCACGCATACTGTGCGTTCGTGGAGCGTTTTTTATTTGCAAAATTGCTGGGCCGACGCAGGCTAAAAACGTAAATGTGTGAATAAGCCTTCTATTATCAGAGGTCTGCTTATTAGACTAACAACAATTCGTCCATGTTTTCACAAAGTGACGGGAGCCATAGTGTGTTGTTGCATGAAGACAAAGATATCCCGACATAGCGCCAATAGACGACTTTCTTAATGTATTCAAATTTTATTCTCGCTTCTTTGTCAAAATAATGCACAATGATAAACTTTTTGTCCACCTAATATAAAATAATCCTATTTCAATGGAAGAATGTGAATAGCAAGCAGTAGTTGTTGCTAGGTTGGTCAAGCTATAATCTTTGTCCACCCAAGCAACGTTAATGTATGCAAGAAGCATTCTGACTATTGAATTCTCATTATCTTCTGGTAGCTGAATACATACTTCGTCTTGGGGCAAGCGTAAATAAATTTGAAAACATTACGAAACTGGTCTATTCAACGGGCATCCTATCGAACAGCGTGTTTATTCTATTATAGAAGGATATAGAAGGACAAATTTCAATGGATTTGTCACTCATTTTGTGTGGCAATACCCTCTGGCTCCTGTCACTTCGTGAAAACACGGACGAATTTTGTTACATAATTTCCATTATTCATGATTTTAGGTATAAATGATTTTGATTTGATTTGATTGATTTGAATTCAACTCACATAATTCTCCGATGCGACACCTGCATTCCATGAAGTCACATCCATCATCGCTATCTTGGGAGGTTCCGAATACCTGTTCGACTTTGCCGCTGATGTCGGGGACGATTCCCAGCTCTTTGGCATGTTACTCAGGTACTTTCTCCCGTTGTTACCGCGTTTTCCCTTCGCACCACCACCACCGTTGGGTCTGAATTTCACTTTTGTACCTCTGCATTAATAATAATAATAATAATTGAATTGTGTATATAGCGCTTCTTCCAGAGGATACAAAGTGCTGCTTAAAGACGATATAAGGCCCCTAGTCACGAAGAAACCCAGACTGGGTACGATCCAACACGACTCTTTGTTCAGAGGCAGTTAACTGTGGAGGCACCGGTCACATAGAGGCCCGCGAGCAATACGATTCGACACGACTCTTTGTTAATTCACAATTAATTGCCTCAGAACAAAGAGTCGTGTTGTATCGTGTTGCTTCCGGGGTCCTATGTGACCGGGGCTGAACTGACTGAAGAAAGAGTCGTGTTCAATCTTGCTGCTTCCGGGCTTCTATGTGACTGGGGCTTTAACTATTTCCGTAAAATTAAGGCGAACGCCAATTAAATGCTCCAAAAGTTTAAAATTGTATTGATATCGGAACCGGCTTGTGATTACAGTCAAACCTGTCTGTAGTGGCCACTGTCTATAGAGGCCACCTGTCTACAGTGACCACTTTTTTTCCCTTGGGGTGGACTCTGTAGACAAGTTTGACTGTATGTCTGCATAATTCAATACGCAGTGTACGAATCTATTGTCCCATGACACACCTTATTTTACGGAAATAGATTTAGCGTTGGAAATGGAAAGACAAATGACAATTTTATTGTTATATTTTTTTTCGTTTTTTTTAAATCTATTATCCTTTATTTTTAACTGACTACATGCACGTCAACAGAATGTGACATGGTGCCATAATTTGAACTTCCGTCCCTGCGCTCTCTCTCCCTCCCTCTATCTATCTTTCTGTCTATCTATTTATTTATTTATCTATCTATCTATTTATTCATCTGTCTCTGTTTCATAAGCACACATACATGTACACATATATACCCGCTTTGCCCCTCCCTTCCATAACTCACATCTGAACCATTTCTGAACCGGGCATGTGTAGCTCAGTGGAAGAGCGTCTGCCCCATGAACGAGAGGTCATGGGTTCGATCCCCGGCCGAGTCATACCAAAGACTTTAAAAAAAATTTGGACCAGGCACCTGTCTTCTTGTTAGGTACTCGGCATATAAGAATAGAGAAGGGTAATAATAACTCCATCTTATACAGGGCCCGCTCGAAGAACAGCTTACGGCTGAAAGTGGTTACCCTGGGTAAATAAGAGAAATTATTTATTTCTGTAACATACCCGACTTCGGATTGGATATCTATCCGTTCCAGTGAGGGGCTTGCCACGAGGTCTGCTCCATTAGAATGTAATCTACATTCCAGCTTTTTCAATGCTTCTTCCTCGATTATGCTCTGTGATCAGACAAGAAATTGATCAATTTTGATATCACAGATGGCAACTATTCTTAAGGTAGACTCACACCTTTGCGCTTTTAGCCTGCGTCAGCCCATCATTTTTTACAATTAAAAACGCTCCCGAGACTCACAAAGACGCAGGTCATATAACGTACGGTGGACTGACGTTCGGCGTACACTCCTTGATGCGCAAGCCGAACGTCAGTCCACCCTCTGATCAGCGTGATGTTTGCACTCGTTCAGCGTATTTATTTTCAAAAATCGCCGGGCCGACGCAGGCTAAAACGCAAAGGTGTGAGTCGGCCTTTATAGAGAGCAAATAAAGTCGAAATGATTTTACAGTCAGCGTGTTATGCGTGGCCGGGTAGGCCCCATTTCCAGAATCTAGTTTTTTGTGTGGATCAAATGTTTGGAAATGTATGGTATATTGAATTTATGAATTGAAATAATGTTTCTAAATTTTTTCAAAGTGAACAAGCAGAATTAATTTCTCATGCGTTTACTTATGGTATAAGATAGAATGACGTTTTGGTCTCCAACACAGGCCAAACTTAAGCAAGTCTCATAATAGTTCATATTAAGGGGGCGCTGTTATATACTTAGTGCATGTACGTGCAGGAAAGATGAGAGAATTATTCATCAGTTTCGTTTGGGAAAATGTAATTTAAATTATTATAAATTCATGTTCAACAAACATGAAAACGGACTCTGCCCGAATTGCAAAATAAACGAAACGATTGAACATTTTCTAATAGTTTGCCCAAAATACAGCGTGCAAAGAAGAAAGTTATATAACTCAATTAAAAATAACAACCCTACTATTCAAAATCTGTTAGGTAATACAGAACACTTTGGAAAACTTATTACATTCATCAAAGGAAGTGGTAAATATAATGAATTATAGATCGATTATAATAAAGAATGAACTGTAAGTTTAGTTATTTAGCCCAATGCTAATGGATTTGAATACCATCTCGTTTTAAGTAAAACAAACAAATAAATGCAAAGTAGAGGGAAATAAAATATTTAGAAATACATATCTGTCTCAACAACAAATCCACGCTCCACCATGATCTTTTAACCCAAAGTAGAATTTAAAACTTCCAAAGTTTTCCCCCATAATAATGATAATAATAATAATAATAAAAAACAAAAACTTGTAATTGCTCAGAAGACACAATGCTCATAATCACTACTCTTACTAACTTATAAACGCACCTCCAACTCATTCTACTAATGTAAAAAAAAATAACAAAATATAATAACCGGTATTTATTACAGATTAAACAAACAAACAAGCTAACTGCTGTACCGACAGTGAAGGTAAAGTCAAATCATAAAATCAAAATATTTCAAGCTCCGTTGTTTAAAAAAAGAAGAAGAAAAAAAAGAGGTCGCCCTCTTGAAGCCTGGCGTAAATCATCGGTGGACTGATGAAAAACGCCATTATACACAAAGCATCATCATCATCATCGTATCCATAAACTGTGAAAATGAAAACAGAAATTCAGATAAGAGTGCCACTCACTTTGACTAATGGATAGTCTTTCAGCACACTTAGAACGTCATCTTTTGAGAGCGAGAACAGCTCCGAATACCCGACAGAATAAACATCCGACGTACGTCTGTAAAAAAAAATTGATATCATCAAAAATATTGTATCATAATTTTTGCCTTAATATTCATTCTACACTGGAAAATTGTCAGTGTCAGTGTTTAAACTGTCGCGATTTCAGAGTACCTTTAACAAACCAGGATAAATTTAGACCATTGTGAGCAAATACTGTAATCAATAATTGTTAATATATTTTTTTAAATATCAAGAGCATGTTCAGAAAATATATATATATATATATTTAAAGCTATTCCAAGTTATATTTTGAATATGGCTGTCCAGAAAGTTCTTTAGAGTGGCCTCTTTCAAGGCAAAACATAATAATTGTTCGTCCATGGCAAGTGGTTTTACATTTTACGCTGAATAATCTTGAAATCGAGTATTTTGGTTATAACAAAGTCGATTCACGTCGCTTCAATAAGTATGATTCAAAATATTTGACGGAACCAATTTAAAACCTATTTCCATGAATAGGAATAGCAAATGATCATCGAAGGTAAGACAATCGATTTCATTCTCTTCATCTGTAACTGGCAAGTAATTGAAACCATAAGAAACACACAAAATGCTAATGATCAAAATGAACCAAAAAATAATGCTTTTAACTAAAATATAACAAATTGTTCCAAGTTTGAATTTTGGCATAAATCCTCCCGAAATTGATTTTAAAACTCTCTTACCGATGACTGTTTCCTTCAAGATTTAGGATGCCAATCTCACCAAAGTAGTCACCTGACTTTAGAGTGTTGACCACGTGACCAGATTCACTGAAAGAATATGGGAAACAAAATGGAATGTGAATAAGAGTACATAATAGTAGTAATAATAAAAATGATAATAACACATAACATTTATTAGGCGTTTAATACGGATCTTTCTAAGCGCACAGTATTATGATGATAAAATGATTATTAACCGGTAAATTAAGCGAAGAATGTGAGGAGGAACAAAATAGTACACTGGTAATATAAACAAACTAACAAAAACAGAGGCGATCAATTGAATAAATGTAGATATGGTGTGCACCTCCGCTGACCAACCCACAGCTACTATAACTCGATATCACATCGGGATGGCCAATATAAAATCCTTTGACAAAAAGTCACATAATTCTTAAAAATCCATGATGTTTTTATTACATCTTCAACTCCATTTCTAAATAAAATTGCCCACTGCCCTTCTCACTACTTTATCACAAGTCACAAAATTAATTGGAATTAAATTATGCAATCTCTTCACAAATTGCGATAAATGCCGTAAACGAGTTAAGAAGGGTTGAATCGTGGAACTGCATTGTCCTTACAAATATAACTAGTTATGGAAGGTTGATATATTTTAAAATATAAGTTAAAATTCAATTTAAGATTCTGAACATTTAAGTCGTTGGTCTTTTTCATATAGAAAAAACAAATTGAAATACAAACACAAAATCAATACACAAATCAAATGTTAAGGAAAATTTATAGTCATAATACATATAGGTGAATAAATAATATTTGGCTGGAAGCTCTCCTCAGAGTTACTTAGCTGGTCTTCCTAGAGGTCCAGAAAATTGGAGACTAAACTTTTAAGAGCTGAACAAAATATTTTCCCATTGAAATTGGTATTTTCTTAATGTTTTTACTTACTCTGTAACTTTGAAAAGGCCATCGGAGACAATGAACATCTCCTTCGCTACTGCTCCCTTCTTGCACACCAGATCATCGGGTGTGAAGATACAGAGATGCATCTTCAAAACCAGATCGTGGAGAAACTCGGGTGGACATTTCTTCAAGATGGATACCTAAATGTATTAATAAAATATAGATAAGATCAACAAAGATGACAATGATGATTATGACGATGGTGGTGATTGTGACGATGGTGAGGATGATGATGATGGTGATGATGATGATGGTGGTGGTAGTGGTGGTGGGGTGGGGGTGGTGGTGGTGGTGATTGGGGTGATGATGATGATCATGAAGTTGATGATAATGATCAATGATTGCATTTTTTAAATGATGAAGATGAGTGATGATGATGACGAGGATGATTATGATGGTGGTGATGGTGATGGTGGTGGTGGAGATGGTGATAGTGGTGGTGGTGTTGATGGTGTGTGTGATGGTGATGATGATGATGATGATGATGATGATGATGATGATGATGATGATGATTATGATAATTTGATGTTTATTATTGAATATGTATTCTTTGAGTTATTATTTTTTCTGAAAAATTACTTTTCAAATCAAATCAAATCAAAATAACATTTATTTTTTCCTTCAAACTTTTGTCAAATAAATTGTAAGAAATAAACAATCCCTGTTATTACACTATAGTAAATCGTTCTCTGTTAGCATGGTTAGTCATCAAAAGCAAAAAATATATAAATAATTGTTGTTGTTTGAGCTCAAGCACTCAATCAGACCGTTTTTCGCCTGTCAAATGGAGCCTGATTTGTGATAGTTTATGAATCATTTAAAATTTCTTCCCCTAATCACGGGCCCACTGATTTGTTCATTTTGCCAACTTTTTCTTTTTCATTTTGGAGGTGGCTTTTACCTTTTTCAATGTCTGTAGATTGACGTGGAGGGCGAGCTCTGTTCTGTGTGTGTCGGGAAGAAGACTCAATGAATTGACGTCGCATTGTCCACGAGTTCCCCCTCTGTAGCGAAAAAGATGATTATTTAAAAAAAAATATCGCAGTTTATAACCGGTTTAATTTGACGATTAATATTTCGTATCTTCGTAAAAGTCCTATTTATGAACCCGCATCGATACGATTGTAATTTAATTTTCCTAATATCATCTGAAGATGACTCAATCCATTTGTGGTCTACGTTTGCAATCGTTTTTCTGTCTACCTTTGAATTTGTGTTCATTTCTCTTGACGGAGGACCTGGGTGATACACCATGAAAATTGAAGTTAAGTCGATCAATGTTAATCTCTTGAAATTTGAAATGTATAATAATGTGGTATAGAAATCGATTTGACCTAGAAATTGTAATGCGTTGACTTGTTTCATTCATATATTTTACACAAATTTGAGCTTTCCCCCAACTGCTCTCGTTTCGGGTTATTCCGCCGCGGAATTATAAAAGTAATTTTTCAGACGAGGGACGTGTCAGAAGTGAGCAGAAGCGACAAAGGAGTGGGACAAACTAAATAATTTCCATTCAGGCATTCACATTAGCTATATTAACACGAAGGAATTTTCCTTCCCTCTTATTAAGATGTCGAACTTCTGTCACATCTATTCTGTGAATGAACAATTAAGTTCCACTTTCTTTTGTGATTATGAAGCTATTGTGACTTGAATTAAGTTTTTATTAATTTTATCCCGGTGATTGTTCCATTCTGTTACAGCAGTTGCATGCGCCATTGATATACAAAACAGATTTCCGACGATTATAAACAAATATCCGGAACTTAAATATCATATCACGGTTGTTTATGTTATCAAATATGGAGGGAAGTATGATTAATGGAAATTAAACGGTGCTAAGGTCATCGCTTTTGACAAAAAAAAGGAAATATATTTCCGTCGAACATGGCAAAATACTATTAATAGAAATTTAGAGATCATGTAACCGTTGTTTATATTCTGAAATATGAAAATGATAATGTTTAATTGGAACTTTAATAAACAAAAACCCGGGAAATAAAGGCACGACTCATTATATACGTATACGAAC
Source organism: Temnopleurus reevesii (assembly GCA_036244855.1). NCBI lineage: Eukaryota > Metazoa > Echinodermata > Echinoidea > Temnopleuroida > Temnopleuridae > Temnopleurus > Temnopleurus reevesii. The sequence goes on along the minus strand of BQKZ01006214.1, from coordinate 6,321 downwards.
TCTAGCTATAATTATACCCATGGTCATATATGAAAACAATATAACATGTCGAACATTCTATTTGCATAACCTTGGCACAATTTTAATGTATCAATACGTCAATACGGAATTACCAAATTATTATTACTTTCATTATTTGACAGATTATTGATGACATAGCGATTAGTGATGATTAGCTGTGGAGAGTATTAAAGAGCAACAGAGCAATAGAATTGAAAGATGGATTGAACCCGACATAGCGGTAAATACGCGTCAATGCCAATTTGATGCATTCTTTATACACATATAGGTTGTTCTTATGGACCGGAAAGCTTGCGAGAGACTTGGCCTGCATAGCAGCAAAGAAGTGTATGCAAACTTTATTCAAAGTACTAACGTAGTTCAATTGTACGTTCATTCGTTGCCAAGAGACATGTACAAATCTAAAATTAAACCTGCCTATAACCAAACTACAATTTGTTTTATTTGACAAATTTTCGATAACACGTGATAAGTAGTTATAATAGAATTGAATAGCACTAAATGAAGGGACATAAATGATGAATAACAGAAAGACCTTAATAATTATAATAATATATAGCATTTAAACACGCCATCTCTCTAGTCACCTATTCAGAGGCGCGAGACAAATTATCTAATATCATTACCCGGCAATAGCATAGCTGCCAAGTAGGCGCTTCTGCATTTAGAAGAATTAATTCCTGCCGGTACCCATTCACCTCACCTGGGTTGAGTGCAGCACACTATGGGTAAATTTCTTGCTGAAGGAAATTAACGCCCTGGGAGAGATTCGAACCACCGACCCTCTAGTTAAGAGGCGAGAGTCCAAACCACTACACCACGACGCTCCGACACAGCGACAAGTATATAATAACACAATTTCAAAATTAGTTCTATTTAACAGCTGCTGTTTAAGGCCGAATCATATCTTTGTGTTTCTAGCCTGCGTCGGCCAAGCGTCTTTAGAAAAATAAAAACACTAAAACGCATAGAATACGCTGATCGGACGGTGGACTGACGTTCGGCTTGCGCTGAAGTAGTGTACACCGAACGTCAGTAAACCATATGACCTGCGTCTATATGTGCGTCCAAGTAGCGTTTCAATTTTCAAAGGTGTAAGTCGGCGTTTAGCATTTACCCGGTACTGCTGAATAAGATATATGTCGGCTTCTGCATATACGGTATACCGTATACCCATAGTGTGCTGCACTTAACCCAGGTGAGGTGAATGGGTACCGGCAGGAAATTATTCTTCTAAATGCAGAAGCGCCTACTTGGCAGCTATGCTATGGCCGGGTAATAATATTAGATAATTTGTCTCGCGCCTCTGAATAGGTGACTAGAGAGATGGCGTGTTTAAATGCTATATATTATTATTATTATTATTATTATTATTATTATTATGCAGAAGCCGACTTATATTCTGTATTTTGACGCTCTGCAGTTTGGTGACAAAAATTTCCATAACGCATTTGATTTTGATAAACTATTCTTTCACATTATTTTTTTGGGCTCTCTTTTATACAATGACTGTAACCGAGGGGTACAGCTTAAACTAACAATGATTAATTATAACAATAATAAAACCCCACATTTAGTTTGCCATAGATATTGCGTTGCTCTATTTCCTTATTTAGCACAACAAGCTCGTTAATATCAATTTCGCTTCGCATTTCCTGGTTGAATAATATTTACCATTTATGTGCATGCCCGATATTTGGAAGGTGAATTTATGGTCTTCCTAAAACTAAATTCTAAAATTACAGGGTGCATTCGAACGTTTAATACATAATACATGCCCTTATGTTAAATACAGATTGATTTTAAATACTGTTATTACAGATTCATATTGTTGGACAAAATTCAAAATGGCGGATCTTTCTTGATGCGCAGCATGGTCCGATTAGGCCTATTGATTTAGTGATGTGAAAATGTGGCCTCAAAATAAGTCTGAACCGCCACTCCCCCCTCCCCCCCCCCCCCCCCCCCTCCCACCCCCGC
>BQKZ01006213.1:39667-51361 GCA_036244855.1 Temnopleurus reevesii | reverse complement strand
CCTCCCAATCTCAGTGCCAGACCCATATCTGATAAGGCCAGGCAGGATCTTGAACGATCGGTCCTGGTAGGTATTGAACCTCTGATCCAACAATTCTTGCCAAGTAGAAGGTTCTGTGAGATGCTGCTTGCAACGAATCCAGGTACTGATTTACATGGGTTTTTTTTTTTTTGGATTTTATACTCTTTGGTGGGATTTTATCATATTTATTAGTATTTTTCAGTGAGAATTTAACATTTCTAGAACAAGATAGGATATTTTACGTCCCTATAAGCATTGTTGGAAAGTGCATGTAAGCTAAGAATATGATAATTTTTATGGTAAAAGTATCAGAATTTTATAGATATGCCAATTTTTTAAAATTTTATCCTCTTTATTGGGATTTTATCCTATTTATTAGTATTTTTCACTGAAAATTTGACATTTCTAGAACAAGATAGGATATTTTACGTCCCTATAAGCAGTGTTGGAAAGTGCATGTAAGCTAAGAATATGATAATTTTTATGGTAAAAGTATCAGAATTTTATAGATATGGCAATTTTTTTAAATTTTATCCTCTTTATTGGGATTTTATCCTATTTATTAGTATTTTCAGTGAAAATTCAACATTTTTAGAACAAGATATCGTATTTTACGTCCTTAGAAGCTTTGTTGGAAAGTGCATGTAAGCTAAGAATATGATAATTTTTCTAAAATTATAATTTTCCTGGTGGAATTATTGGATTTTTATGGACATGAAGTTGGCAGCTCTACTATAATGTAAAAAAGGGGATAAATTGGCGTCCCTGCCAATTTTTGTATAAAAATACAAAAATACCAACAACTTGTAATTGTTCAGAAGGCACAATTCTCATAATTGCTCCTCATACTAACATTTAAAAGCACTTTCAACTAATTCTACAAATTTGGTGTGAAGGTGTCTGGTGGATAGAGGATGAACCCTATTGATTTTGGTGTGGGTCGGAGTCCTGGTTGCCATGGTAACCATGATTTAATAGAAATAGTTGAATTTTACCTTGTGAACGCTCTACAGGTCAGAGTTCTTGTCCAATTATTTTCTAATTTGGTGTGAAGATGTCTGGTGGATAGAGGAGGAACCCTAGTGATTTCGGTGTGGGGCGGAGTCCTGTTTGCCATAGTAACCATGATTTAATAGAAATAGTTAATATTACCTTATGAACGCTCTACAGGTCAGAGTTCTTGTCCAATTATTTTCAAATTTGGTGTGAAGGTGTCTGGTGGATAGAGAATGAACCTGAACGATTTTGGTGTGAGGCAGAGTCCTGGTTGCCATGGTAACCATGATTTAATAGAATTAGTTAATATTAACTTGTGAACACTCTACAGGTCCGAGTTCTTGTCTGATTATTTTCAAATTTGGTCTGAAGGTGATTTATGGAGAGAGGATGAAGCCTATTAATTTTGGTGTGGGGCGGGGACCTGGTTGCCATGGTAACAATGATGTAAACAAATAGTTTATATTACCTTGTGTACGCTCTACAGGTCCGAATTCTTGTCCGATTAATTTAAAATTTGGTCTGAAGGTGTCTTATGGAGAGGACGAAGCCAATTAATTTTGGTGTGGGGCGGGACCTGGTTGCCATCGTAACCATGATGTAAAGAAATAGTGGTACAACAACATACACCACCAACCTAGTTCAGTAATAAAACCCACAACAGTGCAATGCTGTTGGTTCAGGGGATACATGTGCTTGGCTGCGCAACTCGCCGAGCGCGCAATTTCTAGTTGTTTTTCCATTTGTTTCTTCCATACTGATATTTAGGCTCAGCTTTATAAAAAAAAAAAGTGGCAAAGGGCGAGGAGCCCTCTAAACCTTGTAGCCCTCTAAACCTTGTAGCCCTCTAAACCATGTAGCCCCTTTGAGCTGCCAATTGATTTATTATCATTATTATTGCTGGTCCACTTGTTTCTTGCATACTGATGTGTAGGCTCAGTTAGAAATAAACAGTGGCCAAGTGCGAGGAGCACCTAAACCTTAGAAATAGCAGACGTTAGCTCCAAAATAGCCCACGCCAGACGAATTATGGAGGACATTTTTCAGGAGGAAACTGTAAAAAGAGCCCTCGTAAGTAGAAATGTATATTTTACCCTGTTCCGGTCAAATTTGTTATGTATGTGTTTTTTTCTCTATGCTCCCATCTGATGTAGAACGTAACCCTGACGACAGCTTAGCAACGCTGCTCACCCTCGTTCTCATCCTGAAGCTGTTGCCCTCGGCAACGGATGAAGCCCGCATCCTGTGGCTAGACCCGGTATTGATGTCGGAGGATGAATCCAGAGAGGGTCTCGTTGAAGGGATATTCACGGCCATCAAGAGTTGTAAGTGTGCAGATTTATTTTTTTATATATGTCCACAAAAAATTTCTCCTGCAAACTGGCCATATTCAGTATATTATTTTTTACTTATTTTTTTAGAAAGCATCTCTTATGTATAGAAGAATGAGCTTTATTTTATTAAAATCAGTCCAGGCAGTTAAAAGTTATCACTCTTTTTGTTAAAGCAATTATCATCATCATCACCACTACCATCATCATCATAATCATCATCATCATTATCATCACCATCATTATCATCACCATCATCATCACAATCATCGCATGATGATGATGATCATCATCACCACCACCACCATCGTCGCCATCATCACCATCACTTTCAACATCATCATTACCTTCATCATCACAATAACCTTTGATAGCAACATCATCATCATCATCATCCATCATCATCATCATCCATCATCATAATCATCATCATCATCATCCGCCCTCATCCTTTCTTATCCGTCCTCATCCATCCTCATCCGTCCTCATCCATCCTCATCCGCCCTCCGTTCTCATCCGTCCTCATCCATCCTCATCCGCCCTCATCCGCCGTCATCCGTCCTCATCCGTCCTCATCCGTTGTCATCTGCCGTCATCCGTCCTCGTCCGCCGTCATCCACCCTCATCCGTCCTCATCCGCCGTCATCCGTCCTCATCCACCCTCATCTGTCCTCATCCGCCCTCATCCGTACTCATTCGCCCTCATCCATCCTCATCCGCCCTCATCCGTCCTCATCCGCCCTCATCCGTCCTCATCCGCCCTCCTCCGTCTTCATCCGTACTCATTCGCCATCATCCGTCCTCATCCGCCGTCATCCGTCGTCATTCGTCCTCATCCGTCCTCATCCGCCCTCATCCATCCTCATCCATCCTCATCCGCCGTCATCCGTCCTCATCCGTCCTCATCCGCCGTCATCCGTCCTCATCCGTCCTCATCCATCCGCATCCGTCCGCATCCGTCCTCATCCATCCTCATCCGCCGTCATCCGTCCTCATCCGTCCTCATCCGCCGTCAACCGTCCTCATCCGTCCTCATCCGTCCTCATCCGTCCTCATCCGCCGTCATCCGTCCTCATCCGCCGTCATCCGTCCTCATACGCCGTCATCCGTCCTCATCCGCTGTCATCCGTCCTCATCCGTCCTCATCCTCCGTCATCCGTCCTCATCCGTCCTCATCCGTCCTCATCATCCGTCCTCATCCTCATCATCACCAATTATCATTGCCATTTTTATCATCAATACCATCATTACCTCATCATTACATCATCACCATCATCATCACTACTATCATCATCATTCTCATTATCATTATCTTCTTCATCATCATCATCATCATCATCACCATCATCACCATCATCATAGTTATCACGATCATCGTCCTCATCCGTCCTCATCCGCCGTCATCCGTCCTCATCCGTCCTCATCCGTCCTCATCCGCCGTCATCCGTCCTCATCCGCCGTCATCCGTCCTCATCCGCCCTCATCCGCCGTCATCCGTCCTCATCCGCCATCATCCGCCGTCATCCGTCCTCATCTGCCGTTGTCCATATCCGCCGTCATCCGTCCTCATCTTCATCATCACCAATTATCACTGCCATTTTTATCATCAATACCATCATTACCTCATCATTACATCATCACCATCATCATCACTATCATCATCATTCTCATTATCATCATCTTCTTCATCATCAGCATCATCATCACCATCATCACCATCATCATAGTTATCACGATCATCATCAGCTGCAAAATCACCATTACTATCATCATCACCAACCCCAGATAAGAACATCATCACTGTCATTATAATCATCATCACCATCATTACCTTCATCATCACTATCATCACCATCAGCATTATCCTCATTACCATCATTATCTTCATCAGTATTGGTATCATTACTGATATTTATTATTTTATATTACAGGTTATGTAGAGCTCTCCAAACCGATCACCCTGCCTGGTCTAATGTGCAACGGCAAACCTCAGTCCAACGTGACGTTCTACGAGCATGTCGTGACCCATCTCTGCGGCTTCCTCGCGTCGCTCCCGGTCTGGTTCTTCCAACACGTGGAGAGATGCCTTCTACGTAACGTCCTCTGTCGGGACTGGGCCGCTGTCATGGTCGCGATCGATGTGTGGTGCCCCTTAGCAAGGTAGGGTTGTCATCATGTGACGTTTTTAATTCTCCATTATGGAGGACAATACATGGAAACGAAAACAATTATCCGTTGTATGCTGATGCACTTATCTTTTTGAATGTTGCATTTTATTTTTCAATGTGATTACATAGCTGCCATCTATTCCTAATTTTCAGCAATCATTACTAATTTTTGCATCAGACTTGTCAAGGCTAATGGTAATTCCAAGAAAGATTACTATTTTTTGCAACATATATACCATTCACTTAAATGTATAATATGTAAAGATTATTTATTTGTAGTAGGATTATTACTAATTTCCACCTTGCAATTTTGGCAGCTATATATAATGTGATTATGACGTCCTAAACTTTGATGCACGATATTAATTCAACATTGAGTCTTCCCTATCTTGCCATATTCCTTATCCACATTAGGGCTGGTCGCAGCACGTCTGGACAAAGAGTTCCAACTGTAATCCTTTTACATGTAAGATCGCTCAGCCAAAAATGCAAATTTTAGTTGGCATGTGTCAATTTATTCTCTTTGAATATTGTATGATAAAGATCAATATTTAAACATTTAATTTCTTTTTGGTTTGGGGTAATACATCTTTCCAGCTTACCAAGTCAATTGAATGCATCTAAAACACTGACTTAATTGTATTTTGTTCACATACATAGATATGGCTCAGCAGATCTGTGCTGGCAGCAAGTTAGGTTTCTGTGTGACCTTTTGACCTCACTGCCAACCAATCACAACAAAGCTTTCATACACCTAACGCTTCTCCTTGGAAGACTTATCCCACTCCTAGCGCCAGATCATCAAGTAAGTATTGTTCAATCTGATTGGTTAGAATTTATGTAACCTCTTCATTCAGCAAATGAAAGGAGTGCTTTCAAAGCAACTGTTTTATTGCAATACCGTCGTGCATTTATCTGTCCTTGGATAAACTTTTGTATAAAATGGCATTACCTATTAATAGTCCTGGGTTTCATTGGTTCCCTTTATACACAATTGGATGCTAACCATGGATCTGAGTTTTTGACACATTCTTCATTTAAAAAAAGATTGAAGTGATGTAGAAAAGCGTGATCAGCAGGAATATGTTTCTCAACTAAACTTTGGAAAAAAAATATTGGCAGCTGGAGGTTGTGTATGCTTTTAGTTCGCTCATGAGATGCATTTAACTTTGTGACACCTTTAGTTTGTATATCCCTTCATTAAGAAACTATTCTTGCCAACTTGTTTTTGCAGGAGGAGCTACTTTCCAACTACCCTGTGGAAAAGCATCTAGACTTGTGGTCCAGGGTTCCTCTTGCCTCTATACCAGACTCTTGTAGAGAAAGAGTGTGTGAGAATGTTGTAAAAGGCTGCATTAAAACATTAAGTGACTGGTGTGAGTCTACACAGACAAGAGATGTTGATACAGCACAAAAAGTGGTGAGTTGATATTGGGGATATTTGATTGTTTATACGTATGATGTTTTGTAGATCTGAGCCCCGTAACATAAAGGTTTGCGATTAATTGCTAATCTGAAAGCCAGCGATATCAATCGCAAGTCTATGGCAAATCATGTACTAAAGTTTGCAATTGATCGCAAAATTAAATAGCGATTAATCGCAAAACTTTCTGTTACAGGGCCCAGTAAAACTGGGGGAGAAATGGGTTTTTGGGGGATATTAAACTTCTTTGTGAGCTGCAGTAAAAGTACCACCATAATGCGACTTTTCAATAGCAAATTAGAGCATGTTCGTAGATGGAATACAATCAACTTAAAAATGGCTTTAATTATCGTCAAACAAAAATATTGCTGAGCGTCATTTTCTTCAACAGCACACCACTTCTTGTGCAAAAATCTCCGGACACTCTACCCCATATCTGATGGCGGTCTATTCCTCTAGCACTCTGTAGAGATAGCGGTTGGTTGGCATTTTTAAACTAAAATAAGCCACAGTACATGAGTACGTACGAAAATCTTCTAATTTTATGCACATTTATATTTATGTTTGTAAAGCATTATGTAAATACATTAGCTAGTTTCACATAAATTGTGCTTCCTGACCATTTCTGATCTATACATTTAAGTGTAATATCTGGTTTTGGTAGTGAAAGTTAAATGTATATTCACATAATTGCTCAAAATCTTATAAAGAATGCACAAAACCTTGAATGAATTGTTTTGAAGGAAAATGTAGTAGGGTATCGAGCAAATACAGACCAGAAAATGGACTTCGTTATCCCAACAAATAATTAACTGGTGCCACATGCTCCCTGACGTGTTTATGAGAGTGGGAATAAATGGTTTTGCTTTTAATCAATTTTTAGCCACTCTATTAGATTTTCAATGCCCCCGAAAATGTTCAATTGAATGATTAACACCGATTTGACAGTGCATTTGCGAGATGATGTAACAAAATAATCACAGGAAACTAATTTTTTTCTAGATGCTGCATCTCCAGCATGTGCAGCGAGTATTTGGGCAGCATGACGCCAAGCAGCGAATCACAGATGCTCTTATAAAGCCTTTAGGTGAAGCCCTGGTCCGTCTGTGTTCTGTTGTCTCATTGGACAAACTATCCCCCATAGCCTTCGGCTGCATCTTGGATGTATCCGCTCACGTTCTAGAGTTTGCGACGCCAGCTCTCATCCTAGAGGTGAGGATTATTCGATTAAATCACTTGCACGTCTCCAGAAACTCCAGAATACAGCAGCACGTATAGTGACACTTTCCTCTCGTAGAACTCACATTATCCCCATTCTCAAATCTCTCCACTGGCTCCTAGTTCTTGACAGAATTGCTTTTAAATTTCTTGTACTAGTACTCTGTGCCATGCATGACTCAGCTCCTTCCTTCAACATGAAATTAATTGTGAAATATCAACCTTCCAGACATCTTCGTTCATCTAAGACCTCCTTGCTAGTTGTCCTGCGAACACACACTCTCTGTAGGGATAGAGCTTTTTCATATTCCGGTCCATATAAATGACCAGCTAATATCTGTAGCCTATCGTCCCTCAGTCACTTCAAAGCTGCTTTAAGAACACACCTCGTTCTTAACAGTTCTATGAAATGTTCATACTATTTTACTTGGAAAACCTTCATTTTTATTTATTTTATCATCTGTTTTTTTCCTTTTTCTTATCATTCTGTGCAGTTGCTGAAGACGGCGACCTCGTCCCTAAATGCAGATTCACCACCGTCGTTCCATGTAGCCTGCATCAATTTCCTTCGTAGATTGGCCAGGAAAAAGTTGCCAAGTTGTCCAAAGGTGAATGTAATAATTTTCATAGTTAGTTGTATCTTGGGCAGGTCAAGAATAATAATGCATCTTATTTACCCAGAGTAGACATTTCAGTTCTTATGAAGGTCTTAGTTTTATCTTAGTTAATGATGATAATAATAAAGCAACTTATTTACCCAGGGTAGACATTTCATTTTTTTATGAAGTTTTTACTTATATTTAGGTCAATAATAATGATAATAATGCATCTTATTTACCCAGGGTAGACATTTCAGTTCTTTGTTTTATCTAGGTCAATAATAATAATAATAATAATAATAATGCATCTTGTTGACCCAGGGTAGACATTTCAGTTATAAAGTTCTTAGGTATATCAAGGTCAATGATAATAATAATAATAATAATAATGCATCTTATTTACCCAGGGTAGACAGTTCAGTTCTTGCAAACTGTTCTCCCAGCAGGCCCAGCAATAACATAAATATATTGTTATCCCAGTTTGTAAAATTTAGGCATTCAAGCAAACAATGTTTACACATTTTCCACTCTCAGGGGAGTATTCCAGCAGGATGGTGCAATTAAGGTACTCATTACTAAATTGACTGCGATGGTCACTTCAAATGTCTCCCTCATCACACCTGGGTAGAGAACAGCACAATGTGGATGAATTCCACTATGAAAGGGGTGAATACCATGGGTTGGGTTTTGAACCACAACCCTCTCATTGAAAGGCGAGAGTCAAAACCACTAACCCACAACTCTTCCAGACAAAGCATACTCTTTGTGAAAGCAAACATTATTTTAGATTCGGGCAAGCAGACCCTCTAAATCTAGAACATTGAAGCTATTGAATAAATGAATAAATAAATAAATAAATACAACTTTTGAAAAAAATGAGCCTCTTGAATAGCAGTGATGCCAATCATTCTGGAATATGCATTTGGTAAAAATTAAAATGTGAATAACGCAACGGCAGAGGATCATGACAACAATGTCCTTACTCTCAGCCATTCACTAATGAAGAAAGCCTTGAATTCAAATGGAAATACACCTCATGCATATTCTTGAAAGTTTGGCATCTTTGAAATTGAGAGGATCATGACAACAATGTCCTTACTCTCAGCCATTCACTAATGAAGAAAGCCTTGAATTCAAATGGAAATACACCTCATGCATATTCTTGGAAGTTTGGCATCTTTGAAATAGTTAACCTTTTGAATAATTGATATCATTTTTTTAATAGTGAAACTTTGGAATAACAAATCTTTTCTTTAAACTTTTCTTTACAGCAATCGCAGATCTTGGAATGCATCCCAGTTTTGTTTGCCAACATGTTGTCGGATTCAAACTATGTCATCCACCAGGAGGCTTTAGAGGCATTCAGTTCATTTGCAGAGGTGAGAAGGGGAAAAGTTCTGTCAAACCTGTCTACAAGGGCCTCGTACATACAGGTTGTCGATATATACAGATGGTCACTATAGACAGGTGGTTGCTATAAACAGGTGGTCACTATAAGCAGGTGGACACTATAGACTGATGCTTTGATATATACAGGTGGCTATTATAGGCAGGTGGCAATTATAGAGAGGTGGTTACTTTGGTCAGGTGGTCACTATAAACAGGTGGTCACTATAGACAGATGTTTGATATATACAAGTGGCCATTATAGACATGTGGTAACTATAGAGAGGGGGTCACTTTGGTCAGGTGGTCACTATAGACAGGTGGTCATTATAGACAGGTGGTAACTATAGAGAGGTGGTTACTATGAACAGGTGGTCACTATAAACAGGTGGTCTATTTAGATGTTGGACAGTAATCACAGATTTTGGAATGTATCCCAGTTTGTTTTTTTTTTGCCGTGTTGTCGGATTCAAACCATGTCATCCACCAGCAGGCTTTCAGTTCATTTGCTGAGGTGAAAATCAGGAAATTTCTGTCAAACTTGTCTATATGGGCCTTGTATACAAGTGGTCGATATAGACAGGTGGACACTATAGACAGGTGGCCTCTATAGACAGGTGGTCACTATAGACAGGTGGTCACTACATAACAGGTGGTCAATAGATACTGGACAGTAATCACAAATTTTGGAATGTATTCAGTTTTGTTTGCCAACGTGTTGTCTGATTCAAACTACATGTATGTCATCCATCAGCAGGCCTTAGAGGCATTCAGTTCATTCGCAGAGGAGAGAATAAGGAAAAGTTCTGTCAAACCGGTCTATAAAGGCCTCGTGCATACAGGTGGCCATTATAGACAGGTGGTAACCATAGAGAGGTGGTCACTATAGACAGGTGGTCACTATAGACAGGTGGTCACTATATACAGGTGGTCTATAGATACTGGACAGTAATCACAAATTTTGGAATGTATTCAGTTTTGTTTGCCAACGTGTTTTCGGATTCAAACTATGTCATCCACCAGCAGACCTTAGAGGCATTCAGTTCATTTGGAGAGGTAAGAAGGGGAAAAGTTCTGTCAAACCTGTCTATAAAGGCCTCGTGCATACAGGTGGTTGATATGGGCAGGTGGTAACTGCAGACAGGTGGTCACCATAAACGGGTGGTCACTATAGACAGATGTTTGATACATTCAGGTGGTCACTGTAGACAGATGTTCAATATAAACAGGTGGTTACTATAGACAGGTGGTCACTATAGACAGGTGGTCACTAAAAGCAGGCGGACACTAGGCAGATGTTCGATATGTACAGGTGGCCATTATAGATGGATGGTCACTATAGACAGATGTCAAATATATACAGGTGGCCATTATAGACAGGTGGTAACTATAGAGAGATGGTTATTATAGACATGTGATCAGTAAAGCTTGCCCGAGGTTTGCCTGACGTAGCAACAAGTAATGCAAACTGGGTTCCAAGTATTATAGTCTTATTGCTATTATTATTATTGTTCGTTGGCAAGAAACGCACATAAATTTTAGTTTATAAGTAAACCCATTCACATATACCTAACAATCCCATTTTAATTCATAACTTTTAACCATGATTTTTATCAAACTTTACATCAGGAGACGTCGCATGAATCGTTAGTCCCAGAATGCATCAGGGCAGACGACGTCCAGAAGACAGTTGTAGACTACCTCAACCAGGTGAGTTTGGAAACAATGCAGCACGTGTGACGTTACTGTAAAAGTGGTTTCTTTCTCGTCCAGAAACTTTCGCGGTTTCCATTAGTGCCGACTTTTTCATTTATGTTTAAATTTGCGGTCGGAAAAATTTATGAATACATGAAGCATGTGAGTGAAATGAAAAGTGTTTGTATGCATACACATGACTACTAATTTACAGTACAATCACAGGAGTTGACCAACATTACGCGATATAAACGCTATACTGCGTGTATATGTGTGTTCGCCATTAATACACACAATGCGCGAAATCTTTGTGTGTGCGCGATAATGTTGTAACAAACGACGAGTTTCGGACATTTCCTTGCGTGGTTAAATTCACGTGTTTTTCAAAACATTTTCGCAGGAGGTTAATTTCGTGAAAATAAAACCACTGCGAAAGAAACCACTTTTACAGTACTCAGTACTACAGTTGTACACCAATGTTATGTAGCGCCATCTCGTGTTCAAAATCACAAAATTTGTCGAGGGGAGCCCCTGAGGCCTCCCCCTATCCATGCCTAGTTAGGGTTAAGCATAAGAATTTATAACAGTCGTTTTAAAATTCTTTTGTAACTTGATTAAACACTGCCCTGGCTCTGCAGCACCAATCCAAATTAAACTCACAATTATTAAGGCCGTTATCAAATAATTTGGCCTATTCAAATGTGATTGTGTACCGTTAAATGTTGAAAAAGTCACAAAATTATTTCCCACTTAAAGGAGGACTCCGGACCAAGAATTTCTTGCTCTGATTCAAAGCGCAAAAATCAGACAAACAGATGAAAAAAAGTTTGAGCGAAAACGGACAACAAATAAAAAAG
>BQKZ01006212.1:13030-28885 GCA_036244855.1 Temnopleurus reevesii | reverse complement strand
AAGTGGACGTATTTTTAATTTAAAATCCTAACATTAAAACTTACAGCTGCACAAGAATCCGGCGTTAAAATGCTTTTCAGATGGGAATTGATATCCCGTTCCATTGAAACGCGTGTATTTGAATGCGGTAACGTACGCGGAGTTGACCTTTTTGATAATGACCATCGCTGCCCATGGTCGGCGCGCCAAGCGCGTTCAGTCAGCTCTCTAGCCTACGGCTATATACCTCTATGAAACCAATTGACTACTAGAACAGGGTAGTCCCTACAGAAAGACTATGGGAGTTGCAGAATTCAGTAGTCAATGGCTTAAATTCACCTATAACTCACAAGTTATGTGAGTAAAACTTTGTCTGTAAGACAGATCTATCTTCAATGGCCATGATTATATAGTTTACCTATGTGGCTTACAACACTTATTGAAAGCCTCAAAATGATAATTTAGGAATCTCTATTGCACTCACCCCAAATGAGAGGACACATCCCTCTTTTACAGTGACATCTGATTTCAAATGAACATTGTCACACAGGAGAGCCATGCTGATTTGACAGTTTGATTCAATCGTCACGTTATCCCAGATGTATGCATTTTCAAGAACTACATTGTTACCTACAGAAGGAAGAAAGAAGGTTGTGAAAATTTTTTAAAATGCAAGAGATTACACATACTGACTAAAACAGCTGGAAAAACTAAGCATTTCAATAAAGGCTATGTTCAGAAAAGCTTTATGACCATTCTTATCATGTACATTCTGAATTTATTTTTATTTCTGTAAATAACTAATTTCAATCTGATGTCATTTTTAAACCAAAGTTTGTGAAAAAAAGAAAACTTTTTCTCAGAGCCTCTGAAAATTTGCATAGCATTTATGCCTCTTGAATGAAATGTAGTTGTCTCTAGTTCTCTTTATTTTATCATAACAATGTTTTAATTTGATTGTTACATTCCAAAAAAAAAAGTCTGCAAGAGTCCCCTTTGACTTGCTCTTGATTTCAGAAAGTAAAAAGAAGGGAAATAAAAGTTGTAAAATCAATAAATGGTAGAAATCTTCCTCACCTATCTTACACCCTCTCCCAATGACTGAATGAGTAACTCTAGTGTTGTAACCTATATGACTGCCTGGACCTATGACAACATCTTCTTCTAGAACACAGTCTCTGTTAGGGCAAACAATACAATAACATTAAAACAATTAATTTCAATGCTCAAACTTGATACTTCACGCTCAAAAACAAGCAACTAAAATAATTAAATAAAATTAGAAGACAGACAAAACTGAATACACTGTATGGTCAGGTGTGTTGATGCTTTATACAAGAATCAAGGTATCTTGATTTTCAGATATATTTTCAGAAGAATTGTGGAATTCTTTGTCACTACTTGAAGAAATTTTGCATGATTTTTGCAGAAACCATGACGTTTCAGGGGTGAAAGATGTACACAATACTTGAAGAGTTCTCACTGCAATCTCACTTTGTAACACAGGCATTGATGTAAACAGGAAGCATTGGATTTTTTTCCTTGCTAATTATCCCTAACTAAAAATCTATCCCTGCCATTTATGATTAAAAGAAACAAATATTTCTAACTCACCTTTCCAAGGTAACATTCTTAGCCAGATAGACATTGTGCCTTGACAGAGAATATGGAGCATTGCTGACAGAGAGGTTATCAGGGACCATCGGGAAAGCCCATCGATGGATCACATCCTTACTGCAATAAAAATGGAAAGAAACGGTCAATGACCAGTCAATGGTCAATATTATCGTCATTATCAAAATTACCATCATCCTGAGTGATAATTGTATCTTCATCATAAAACATCATTACATCTTCACCACCAGCATACTACAACACATTACAATGATACACAGTGAATAATCTCATCTAAATCATATCTGAAAATACAATTTCAATCAAACTCTCATTTTAAATTTTACAATAAAAATATGGCAAATTGCCCATCTAAAGTTAATCAATAAAGGGAAGCTGGTTTTCCATATGGTCTTCTTCAAAACAAACATAAATTATTTTCTTACCTAATGGAGTCATACAGAGGTAGATTTCTCATTGTGCCTGCATAGTCCTCTTGTGTGATGTGCATAAATAGCTTATTACCTTCAATCTGAAATGTAAAAAAAAAATTATCTAAAGTTATTATACAGAACCATTTTTTTATTATAAAATATCAACATCCATGCACAGCAAATTCATCTGATTTAGTTTAATTTCAGTTCCACTGACAACCACCAAATCCTTATCCATGCAGAACAAATTAATGAAATTTGATGAAGTGATAACATATCTAGTCATTTGGGTTCAGCTCATTATGTATCCCAATTTAGTGTAAATAAGGCACCTATTTTGTCGAAAGCTGTGATTTATAATTTAAAATTACTTCTATGTTTAACAGTTGGCTGCCTTTATTCACTGAAAAATTCACTGAAAGAACTATTACGTTATTCAATCATCTATCAATTACCAACAAGAAGAGTTGATAATGCAAAACAACACCGTGCCAAATATCTTTAGAATGGTATCATGGACATTACCTGCCACTTAACAAATCATACCAAGTAACTATATCAAGAATTGGCAGAAAACACAGATGTACACAAGCTTTTTGTCATGCATTCTTCAGGAAAAAATGTATTAATGACGGTTTGCGAAAATCACATAATAAACAGAAGCGATAATATAAGCAAAATTTGAGTTGTGATTGGCTGGCAAAGCTAGTCTTTTCCACAAACCAATCAATAGATCCATGCATCACATAATCCAATTTCATCTTCGAACTATGAACTCTTTCAAAATCATTCTCTATAGTTACTAATGACGACATACCTCTTCTGAAACTAAGACTCCTTTGATGAACTCATCCATGGTCTGGTAATCAAAGTTATCTACAAAGAGCTCTGATACCCTCGGTGAGCACACACATATCTATCAAATTTCCTCTTCAAACTATGAACCTCTTGNAATACTTTATTGTTAATGTTGTTGTAAGAAGGGATATAAAAATAATATACAATGACTTGATTCTCGGTACAGGCTAAAACTATTCGCACTCATGAGCATCAGATAGTAGTCATCCTCAGTATGGTACTATCCGATGTTAATTCGTGCGAATAGTTTTAACCAGTACCTCGAGAGTCATTGTATATTTCTATAATGTTTCTTTTCCAGTGACGACTTACCTCTTCTGAAACCAAGACTCCCCTGATGAAATCATCCATAGTCTGGTAATCAAAGTTATCTACAAAGAGCTCTGATACCCTCGGTGAGCACACACATATCTATCAAATTTCCTCTTCAAACTATGAACCTCTTGCAATATAACTATGGATTTTAATGACCACTTTACCTCTTCCGAATCTAAGACTCCCTTGATAAAACGGTGTGTATTATTATTAATTATTATCATAACATTATTATCATCACTTACTTCTTCTGAAACTAAGACTCCCCTGATGAAATCATCCATGGTCTGGTAATCAAAGTTATCTACAAAGAGCTCCGAAACCCTCGGTGAGCAGACACATATGTGAGTGTTGAGAAGGTTGTACCGGATATTCACTCTGCTGTTCTCTTTGAATAATCTCTGTGGAAAGTAGAATTCACAAGAGTAGTACGCTATTTGAAACCCTTTCATTCATTGACATATAAACAACTTTTACAAACAAACTGAAGAAAAAAATATTTTCTACACTGAAATAATCATTAAAAATGGCTTTCATAAAGAAAAAAAGTAACATTGATAACAGTACATTAAATTCTTATAGCAGACATATGCACTCTAAAACATGGTCACAGCCCTTTTTTTCAAGCTGAGTATTATTTGGCAGTTGATTCTCAAAACTGGCTATGGAGAATACTAGCTACATCATTGTAACAATTTCTTGCTTGAAAAGCTCTTTGTTATTCACAAATAGTCCAAGCTTCTCGTCTATGAGTATGTCTCAATTTCATTTCCTTCTTGTATTGTTGGATCTACAGAGAATAAACACCAAAATGCAATCGAAGGTTAAAATCAAGACAGCGAATATATTTGAATGTTTAAAAATGATTATTAGGCAGTGCGATATACTCCATATCAAAGCAGAATTAGCCTTCCTATTAATTTACAGATAGATAGTTTTAAAATGCAACATCTGGATTATATTTCATAAAGTTGGTCATAGAGGTATACACAACTCTGCACATGACTAGTGACCCTTTCTCTGGTGCTACATCAGTGACTTAGGGTTTATTGACTACAAGAAAGAGTCACCAGTCATATGCAGAGTCATGGGTACCTCTACGAACAGCTTTATGAAACACAACCCTATCCTACTTACTGCTGGAAAGTGAACCTCCCTTTTTTTCTGAACCTTCTGATAGTGATTAATTTGTTGATTGGTATCCAAGGCAACCACAAACTCATCCTCTGTTGACCTTGACCTATGACCTGGATATGCTTCTTTGAAGATGAGGGTGATGGCTGAGAGTTTGTCCTTCTGGAATCTAGTCCTGTTGGAACAAGGTCAGAGGATAATTAAATTATGTTATCAGTGAGGAAAAAATGTGAAGCAGTCTGAATTGAGTAAAATAAACTTGAATGGAATGTGTGAAATCCCATTAATTCTAAATCAGGATCAATGACCAAAATACTGTTGCATTCTGAAGCTTCATTATTACTTTGCAGAACCAATGTTATCGTGTACAATTTGGCAGTTTAAAAATAAACACACATTGATGAAGATGATACTAATTTTCAAAAATTGCCCTAGAGAAACCAACAAGCAGAACTTAATGTCGAACGAGAAGTTGGAAAATGTATCTTAGAACTTTATATCTTATTATATAAGTTTTACCTGGTGTATTTAACCAAACAAAAGAAATTACTTTGTACTCCATGTTGAACACTAAGTAAAGTATGAATATCAGTCATTACCCAATCATTTAACTTGGTCATCATCTGTTTACTATAAGTAACATGAATACTAACAAAGCTCTAGAAATACAAATCAAACCCATTGTTGAATTTATACTAAAGCCCCGGTCAAAAAAGGGCCCCAGAAGCATCATGACTTTTTTTTCTGAGGCGATTAACTGTGAATTTACAAAGAGTTGTGTTGCTTCCGGGCTTTTATGTGACCTGGGCCTTAGCTCATTGACTTACTTGTGCATTTCTAGAACATTCTTCAGCTTGAGGTTTGAGACAAGTTCGCCTGTGACAAGGACAAAGTGTGATCGGATGAGAGATTTCCTCTCCATTTCCCTCAAGGCATCTCCTAGCGAATGGCATCCTTCAGATAGAACCGGGTACACACGGCATGGTGACGTCTTCTCATTCCATTTACACTTCCTGCATAAGATAACCAAGATCACTTTATTCAATCAATCTCAAATGAACAATACAATGCATTGAATCGTCACATGTATGCTAGTTTAAATATTAAATTGCCATACAATTAATAAAACACTACTGACCTACACCCTACAGGAGCTCTGGTACATTAGGCATCTGCACAGCTTGTAAAAATAACTTAGTGCCTATGATGTTTTAATCACCTTAAATTGCCTCATTACGGAGAAATGGGTGTACCAACCATTTTGGAATATCCATGGAGTACATGTTCATATATATTTGAGGCTTCATCACAAGTGAAAGGGTGAGAGTACCATTATTGTTGTCATGTTTTTCTCTCACTTTGGTTCAGCTGTTACATTATTCACGTTGTAATTTTGACCTCATGCATATTCATATCATTTGGCATCCATGTAATAAGATGTATAAATTCTCCTTTTCTAAGAGTGAAGCATGAAGACTATCCCATGTTACGCAAAATGACTTGGAATTAAAATAACTGCAATCCCAAATTTGGTAAAATGACAGAAGCGTTCTGACCATTTTTCAGGCAAATTGGTAACTTTATATGTCTTTGCTCAAGAAACAGGTGAGTTTTCTTACAAGACCCATAATGCAGGACAGTATATAAATGCTTTGAGAAAGCTGGTCAAAATCTAAATTTGATCTAAATTGTGCTAAAAAATAATCAAGTATCTTGCTCTTACTCAACATGTTGCTTGAGTTGGTCGGAGTGTGAGCTACAGAACACAAATATTTCTTGCACACCATTGGTTGCCAAGAATTCCAGTGTGTAGTCAATGATTGGACAATTGACCAGAGGGAGCAACGCCTGGAAAGAAACAAATGATTATACATTATGATTATGACAAATAGATTCATTATTGAAAAATATTTTTTTTTAATTAATCAATGCTGATCAGTCAAGATTTGAAAAATTAAAAATGTTTGCAACAGATTTGGATTTACTGCTTCAATGAGAAAGGGTGGGGATAAAAAAAAAACACCTCACAACAAAAAATAAACAATGAATAAAATAAACGATGAAAAAAAAAATGAGGAGTATTGAGTAAATACATGGAACTACATTAATGACGTAAAAAATAATAACAATGTCAATTATATCTATATATCTAAAAAAATAAAGAAAAAAAATGCTGATAACCTAAGTTAAACTCGCAATGACAAAGATTCAAATACAATCAGCAAATATATAAGGCGTAAATATTCACCATTGAATGAGAAGTGCCTTTAAATCTACGACTACATTCATCATCATCAGCAATATTGCAATCATACACGCATCTGCCAGAATAATATAGGGGAATCCAGGGTGCGAATGCATTTTCGTATCCAGTCGTGCACCAGGATGTGCAGTGAGGGCCTAGGGCCTAGGCTAGGGGATGCCTCCTTCTAACGTTAATACTTGAGTGGTAGTCTGCTTCCTTCATTCTCGAAGATTCTTGCATAAAGTTGCAGAGCAATTGAAAGTGGTCGTATGTGTCATATGGGTAGGGTGCATGTGCCAATATTTACATGGTGCAAGTAAAAATCGCCTGAAATCTAGCTGCTACTGACTGTGCTATTCAGCCTAGTGCTAGCTCATTGTTAGCTGCTGCCTGATCAAGAGATGACGAAAGGCATTAATGGAAGTGGCTAAAAATAATAAAACATCCCTTCATTCATGTGTACACCTGCGACAGTGCAGGCTGGATACGAAAGTGCATTAGCGCTGAATCCACTATAGGATACTAGGAGAAAGATGTAAATAATAACAGCTGTTATGTCCAATATGTGTGGCGCTCAATATGTCGCTTCCCGTCACCGGGTCTTGGAGGGTGCGGGCGGCCGAGAGTTTCGGGGAGGATTATGTGCGCGGTCATGAAGTCAACAGTGCGTGTCGAAATAATCGCATGGGCATAGAATAAAATTAACAATTTTATGCTATAAAATGTACTTACACGCGGTTTTTCCAGTGTCACAGGAGCGAACCTCGTGTTGAAACTGTCAGCAATAACGACAGCTTGGAGAACATCCTCCTGTTCCAAGGAATTGTCAGCTTTTCCTTTGGATTTTTTGCCAGACATGACTGCTTTCAATACTTTTAGAGCACTGATCTGTTGCAATGGTCGGATACTTTTAGCTCTTACCACGTGCAATTTCCATTATATTTGTGTTGAATCTTGCGATTGTAAATGACGAACAATTGTAAAAGGCAGTGTCTTAAAAAGTAGAATAAAAAATGAAATATAAATAAGTACGTGCACTGTGGCTGTGGTGCAAGTCAGTCCGGAATTAACATAGGTGGATTTAAGGGGCATGAATAGGTCATAAAAATACTAGTATATGTTCTTAAGTTCACTACTGAATAATCAGTCTGAAATTTAGTGGACATTCAGCATCGCCAACATATATCCAGGGACGGATCAGCAAAAACATGACCTAGTCCCTATGCTCGCTACTACTATAAAATTCTACTTTATAGATTGAAAGTCTTTGNTTAAACTCGCAATGACAAAGATTCAGATGCAATCAGCAAATATATAAGGTGTAAATATTCAGCATTGAATGAGAAATGCCTTGGTGTTAAATCTAAATTCATCATCATCAGCAATACCATGCAATCATACACGCATCTGCCAAAATAATATAGGGGAATCCAGGGTGCGAATGCATTTTCGTATCCAGCCATGCACCAGCGTGTGCACTGTGCAGTGAGGGCCTAGGCCTAGGGCTAGGGGATGCCTCATTCTAACGTTAATAGGCTACTTCTTGAAGTTCTTCTTCTTCTTAGTGGTACTCTGCTTCCTTCATTCTCGAAGATTCTTGCAGAGCAATTGCAAATGGTTGTAAGTTGTAAGTAAATATCGCCTGAAATCTAGATGCTACTGTGCTAGTGCTATGCTAGACAGAAAAATCTGACTCTCGGAGGGTTTTTTTAACGATTTCTGACTTTTGGTGGTGCCCCCTCCAGAGAGTCAGAAAACGCCCCAATTCAGCGTGTAGTGCAGGTTGTTGTTCGATTAATACACAGCGTTAATGGGAGAAAGGGTGCTGCCGCGCACCCTCACGAAAATAAGCTAATTTACGTCTATATGAAATAAACTGAAGTATTAATACGATTAAAAAATATATATTTTTTAAGATTACCTTGAAGGTTTCCAAAAAAAATAATTAAAATCTGTGTTTTCCGCGTGAAATCAGAGGGTACCACAGACGTCTTCTCGATCCTAATTGATTTACACGTATGAACATCAGCCAATCACCGTCGTCTTTCTATATATCGAATGAATATTCATAATTGATCGACTTTTTGAGGTTAAAGGTTAATCGTCAGCCAATCAGGGAAAGTCTTTCATTTTAGCTCATTCGTACTGTTTTCAAGATTGCGAAAGCTGAAGTGCTACAGATATCGACTTATATTTTTATTTTAGCAGCGAAATGGGATAAAAGGTAGGTTTTTCCATCTTTTTTTCATTGCTTAATTATTTTTCAACATGTTAGGATCAAAAAATGAAGTTCTACACCATTTTTCATGATTTTTATCGTGATTTTTGGTAGCGACCACCATTTTTTTTATCTTCATCACAGGCGTCTCTAGCGGCGTTAACGGTCTATTGAGGAAGGATGCGTAGCCAGGCGATAGCCTCAGCGAAGCAAATCCTGATCGAAATAGACCCGTTTTATCGGTCTAGTGCTATGCTAGCTGCTGCCTTTCGTCAAGAGATGACGAAACTCGAAAGGCATATTTCAATTTTGGTTAGATGCCAAAGACAAAAGAGGAAGTGGCTAAAAACATCCCTTCAGAAGTTCAGGCTTCATGTGTACACCTGCGGCAGTGCAGGCTGGATACGAAATAGACCGATAAAACGGGTCTATTTCGATCAGGATTTGCTTCGCTGAGGCTATCGCCTGGCTATGCATCCTTCCTCAATATAGACCGATAAAACGGGTCTATTTCGATCAGGATTTGCTTCGCTGAGGCTATCGCCTGGCTACGCATCCTTCCTCAATAGACCGTTAACGCCGCTAGAGACGCCTGTGATGAAGCCCAAAATACCCTCGGCAAATGGTGGTCCCCACCAAAAATCACGATAAAAATCATGAAAAATGGTGTAAACCACCATTTTTTCGACCCTAAAATAATGTAATATATATTAATAATGATAAATGGAAGGAAAAACTTACCTTTTATCCCATTTCGCTACCCATAAAGTACCATTTTAGGGCGATATCTGTGGCACGGCAGCTCACGCAATCTTGAAAACAGTACGAATGAGCTAAAATGAAAGACTTTCCCTGATTGGCTGACGATTAACCTTTAACCTCAAAAAGTCGATCAAATCAATTAGGATCGAGAAGACGTCTGTGGTACCCTCTGATTTCACGCGGAAAACACGGATTTTAATTATTTTTTTTGGAAACCTTCAAGGTAATCTTAAAAAATATATATTTCTTAATCGTATTAATACTTGTGTTAATTTAATATAGACGTAAATTTGCTTATTTTCGTGAGGGTGCGCGGCAGCACCCTTTCTCCCATTAACGCTGTGTATTAATCGAACAACAACCTGTAGTAGGGGGCACCACCAAAAGTCAGAAATCGTTAAAAAAAAACCTCAGAGAGTCAGATTTTTTTGTCTAGATACGAAAGTGCATTAGCGCTGAATCCACTATAGGATACTAGGAGAAAGATGTAAATAATAACAGCTGTTATGTCCAATATGTGTGGCGCTCAATATGTCGCTTCCCGTCACCGGGTCTTGGAGGGTGCGGGCGGCCGAGAGTTTCGGGGAGGATTATGTGCGCGGTCATGAAGTCAACAGTGCGTGTCGAAATAATCGCATGGGCATAGAATAAAATTAACAATTTTATGCTATAAAATGTACTTACACGCGGTTTTTCCAGTGTCACAGGAGCGAACCTCGTGTTGAAACTGTCAGCAATAACGACAGCTTGGAGAACATCCTCCTGTTCCAAGGAATTGTCAGCTTTTCCTTTGGATTTTTTGCCAGACATGACTGCTTTCAATACTTTTAGAGCACTGATCTGTTGCAATGGTCGGATACTTTTAGCTCTTACCACGTGCAATTTCCATTATATTTGTGTTGAATCTTGCGATTGTAAATGACGAACAATTGTAAAAGGCAGTGTCTTAAAAAGTAGAATAAAAAATGAAATATAAATAAGTACGTGCACTGTGGCTGTGGTGCAAGTCAGTCCGGAATTAACATAGGTGGATTTAAGGGGCATGAATAGGTCATGAAAATACTGGTATATGTTCTTAAGTTCACTACTGAATAATCATTCTGAAATTTAGTGGGCATTCAGCATCGCCACCATATATCCAGGGGCGGATCATGCTTTAATTATTTGCCGATGATAGTGTCTTATTATACTCTGATCCAAATCCTAAGTCTCTTTCAGATAAATCAAGTGTTGAATTATCAAATTGTGTTAAGTGGATGTGTGACAATAGATTGAGTTTACACCTGGAAAAAACTGAAAGTATTTTGTTTGGTCCAAAAAGAAAACTAAAGCATTCACGTGATTTTGCGTTACCATTAACAACCAAGTAATTGAAAGAAATGAATCAGTAAAGTGTCTAGGATTGACTTTGTCGAGTGACCTTTCTTGGACAGATCTAGTAGATAGCATTGCCATATAGATATAGAGGTTGCCTAAACAAAAGTTCAAGACGTATATTAGTGTTTGCACATATACAGTGCCTATTTGATTATTCTAGTGGTGCTTGGTTCTGTAGCCTATGTAAAGGTGACGTTAAAAAAACTAAAAATAATTCAAAATAAGATGGCAAGATTCATTAATGATTTAGATACGAGGTCCCACATTGGAGTCAACGAACTTCAAGAAGCAGGTCTCATGCATTTTACTCAAAGAGCAAAACAGTGAATGTTGCACCACGTTCATAAGATATATTATTCAAAAGAAGACCACTATTTGACTGAGGGTTTTTGTCGTGTGTCAAACGTCCATGGATACAATACAAGACATATATACCCAATTAAATTTTGTTTTACCATGGATATATCCATGGTTTTACCAAAACGCACGGGCCAAATCGGGAATTAATTTTATTACAATGCAATTCTGTTTTGGAATTCCTTACCAACCTATGTGAAATCGGTACAAAATTTTCTTCACTTCAAAACTGTCCTTAAAAATATCTAAAAACTGAGTCCGTGATGGCCATTAATCATGATTCCTATATAAACACTAAGAAATTAGCCAGGGTACAGTTAGGGTCCAAAATCACGCAAAGTCACTAATTTGAACCCCTGCATCCCGCCGGCATCCTCATTATACCCTATGAGGTTTAAAATTAATCCCATGTGATGAAAGCTGGTACGAAGGGTACAACGTTGTACCCTCCCGATTTGAAACTAGTGCAGAATGCAGACCCCACTCTCTATACGTGATCGGAAATGAATGCTGATTTTGTTCTTATTTTACCTTTAGGAACTCTATTTCATACGTAATAGATTTAATTTATTACTATGTTTTTTATTCCGTTGATCCTTACAAGATTCGGAAGAAAAAAAAACATTAATACATCGATGTTTTGAATAAAGTTTATAAATAGCAGACTAGAAAAGGAACACGTCTTAACCAATGGCGAGCGAGCGAGGCGACAGTGGCTGACCAATCAGGTGGCACTATTTCACGAACAAAGAGGGTCGGTATCGAGGGTCGATATCGAGGGTCGATATTGACTGAGGCGCCGTGGCGTGCGCCTGAAATCCATCTGTTCGGGACAGTCATATAGACTTGGGTTCGTTCCTGCCTGTGGGTTCGAAACCAGGTCGCATACCGTCTTTCGGGTGGAGACGTTAAGATGGCGACCCTCTTTCTCTCTTCTTCTTCTGGCGTAAATATTCAGAATTGAATGATACACGCCTCTAAACTACATCCTTTCCTTTCCTTTTTTGCCAAACGCCAAAGATCTCATTTTGTACCCTAATGGTACAATTTTGCATCCCTGGGGTACAAACTTGTACCCTTGGTTGGGGTACAAAATTGCACCTAACATTTAGGGTTCAAACTTGTACCCCATAGGGTTCACCCGGTGTTACATGGAATTGTACCCCTAGGGGTGCAAAGTTGTACCCTAATTTCTTAGTGTGTACGAACATTAATTTCGTTATATATTTCGTTGTTTTTTCATCCATAAGTAAGTTCTCATTTGTATCGGAAGTTCTAGTAAGCATATTATGTGTATCATTCATATTGATTTGATGTCTATTTACTTGTTTTTGTCTTATTTTGTAATAATGTTTGTTTGTACTTAAAGGGCCCCATTGGAAATAAGCCTTCAACTTTCATGGGATATCGTTGTCATTGTATTTTTCTTGCATTATGACGAATAAAATAAAATAAAATAAAATCAGATCAACAAAAACATGACCTTCTCTATGCTCACTCGGCTGACAAGTACTACTATAAAATTCTACTTTATAGATTGAAAGTCTTTGCTACTAGTAGGCAACCTCTTTCTCCAATAACCAGTAGGGTGGGGGAGTGAGAAAGTGACCAACAATTATGTCTATATTCGGTGTGCCAACGGGGCTGGGCAGGCCAGGTATAGTTATTATTTTTATCATTATCCTCCTCCTCGTCATCATCCTCTTCTTTCTCCGCCTCCTCCTCCTCCTCCTCCTTCTCCTCCTCCTCCTCATCCCAATAATCATTATTATTATCATCATCATCATCATCATCACAACAGAGATGATAATAATAATACTAATAATGATAATGATAATGATAATGATAATAATAATAATAATAATGAAAATTATACATAATAATTATAATAATGTGCGGGGACGAAATCTATAGACTATTTTTTCTTATTTCTTGTCGACTCGTCGGCGGAATGAAATGTACAACTTTTTGTTGCTTTTGTTGATTTTAAAATGCTTTAGAAGTTTTTTCGCCCCCTTTCAGACACATATACACCTGATACCCCCCCCCCCCCGGTTAACAGGAAGAGCCACATGTCTTCAACTTTGTTGAAATAAACATATACTTGCAAACAGCATGTGTCTAAACTTAGACATCCATTTCTCACAATGCACAATTTAAAAATTCTTTAATTAATACTGTTACACCTGTCTCTACACTACGTTGTTTATATAAAGGTGTAGACTGAAATAACGGTGTCGCAAATGCTGACCCTTGAATTAATTTAAAGTGGGAAGTTTACTATACATCTAAGAATAAGCTAGAAGTTTTTTAAATTATATCACACAACCTATAAATAAGTGGAATTACATCTTAATACATTTTAGGAGTGTTTTTGTTGTCCTATATCTGTTCTAATAGAAATCATAAACACAATTTTTTTTATTGATGGTCCATGAAATGTATTGAAACATCGGCCTGGATTGGTATAGTCATATCAAATTATGATAAGAATACTTTTCTCACTCAAGAAAGGACATCGAACAGGTCATTGTTTACAGTTTCTGTTTTAATCAAACAATGATATATATGAAGTATTTCACAAAGTCATATATACATTGTATTCACAAAATTTAGAAATCACTAATTCGGTCAACTGTGACATACCAAAAACACGTTTGCTACACAAACACCAATATTAAACAAGCAAATCATTATATGTACACAACGCCATACACTACTAAAAAAAGTTAAGGACCACTTATGAAATTGTAACCAAGTTTCATACATTTGAAAAATAAATTCGACTGCGTCGAATGTCATCAAATATAAATTGCATTCGATTTGACTGATTTCAGTTAAATGATGTCTCTCGCTAAAATCCTGAATCGCGCAACCATTCTGAAGTGATATAATTAAAAAGTGATTTGTTACTTTATAAATGAATTAAAATGATTCAAAATAAAACTTTGTAGATTGTAATACAAATGTGATATAGAAAAATCAATCATCAAATACATATAGATTAACAAATATCAATTGGGATATAATGATCCCCTTCTAAAGCACAATCGTAGTTCAATATGTTTGATTGTGCAATCGCTAATCGTATATGCCTCAGTCACATAGAGCCTCGGAAGCAACAAGATTCAACACGACACTTTGTGCTGAGGCAGTTAAGTGTGAATTAAGATAGAGTCGTGTTGAATCGTGTTGCTTCCGGGGCCCTATGTGGCCGGGGCTCAATAGGTCTAGCAGTATTGAATAGAACTTTGTAGATGGTAATAAGACTATGATAAAGATCGTTTTATCATCAAATGAATATAGATTAACAAATGATAATTGGGGTAGAATGCTTTCCTTTCTATAGTACCATCATACTTCAATATGTTTGATTGTGCAATCGCTAATCGTATATGCCCCAGTCACATAGAGCCTCGGAAACAACATTATTCAACACTACTCTTTGTTCGGAAGAAGTTAATTGTGAATTTAGCAAAGCGTCGTGTTGAATCGTGTTGCTTCCGGGCCTCTGTATGTGACTGGGGCATTACCTCGAGTCGGTTGACGTTATAGGAGAGACTATGAATTTCCGATAAAAAACACACACACACATGCACTGCAAACATAATACATGAATATGTGACAAAAGTAGATAATTACAAGGCAGTGATAAATCTTCATATGTTAAAACTGTAAGTAAAGTGAATGCTTTAAGTAACGGGAAGTGTGATCAGAACGTTGTTGTCACCCACAGTTTTGGCGGCGAGCTATATGCGTTTTAAAATTATCTTACCCTGTTAGAATGAGAGTTACCAACCATTCCAGAATATGCATGATGCGTATTTTCAGATGACATTCATTCCAAGTGAATGGCTGATAGTGTGGTTATTGTTGTCGTGTTTGATATCACAGCTATTGCATTTATATTCACATCTTAATTTTGACCTCATGTATATTCCGGATCGGTTTGGCATCTTTCTAGAATGTCCACAGCCCTTGATGTCAACTAAATATTGCCGTTCTGAAAATCGTTCTGTGTTATTTTTTGCTTGTTTGTTTTTCGGAAATCGAGAAGCCAAAAACGTTGGCTATATTATCAATTACAACTATCTATTGGTTTTAAAAAAATACCAATTTCTATGTCGCCTATCCTTTTTACCGACTGAAACAAATAGGAACATATATCATATTTGTTCGTAATATAAACAAAAATTATTAGTTAAATAGCTAATTAATAGGTCAGTTTACTAATGGATGCAAATTTTATGCGTACGCTATACAAAAAGTGTCCTTGACAACCCGTAAACCTGCCCGAGGCTAGCCCGACATAGCAACAACTAATGTGTGCAAACTGGAATACAAGTACTGTCGTTCAATTATTTAAAGTATACCACGCAATTGCGTTCGTAAACTAGATACTTGCATAAGATTTTAATCTATAGGTTTGCCCGGTCAACTTCAAACTAACTCTGACCAAATAAGTAAACATTTCATTCAAATTAGACGATATCTTGCGTGTCGTGCATATCGCTTTTTGAATTTGACAGAAATAGCAAGCAATTTCGTCTTTGAACGATCAA
>BQKZ01006211.1:36362-47028 GCA_036244855.1 Temnopleurus reevesii | reverse complement strand
TCAGAGCTGGTTCTGTAAATAACAAAAGGAAATATGTAGATCAATGCAGGGATTTCAATTCAGGTGTTTGCCCATGAAAGGGAATTGGAATGCACAATCACCTCAATTGAAATACCTGCATTGATCCACATATTTTCCTTTTGTTATTTACAGAACCAGTTCTGAAACATAATGTAGCAAGGTGAACAAACTTAACTCTTGTGATGTCACAACAGGATTGATATTTGAAAAAAAAATTAGGGGCGTTCCCTACTAACCCAGCATAAAATTGAAAAAAAAAAAATATTATAAAATATATGAAACACATTTGGACTCTCTTTCAGTAAAAAGGGTATTGATATAATGGTATAATACATCAATACAGATCAACTTGTATTTTCATAATAGTGGACCTTTACGCGAAATGGGAGATGAACTCCATTATTTGTTTGAATGCACAGCACTTTACATAGAAAGAGGCCTAATGTTTTAAAGATGGAGGATTTGTTTAATTCGGTGAACTACAAGGAGTTGTAAAGGCTAGCTCAATTCTGTGTGAAGATTATGTTACTTAACAAGAAATGATTTTAAAGATTTATATTTCTGTAGCTGTATCTTTCAGTTTAGTTCGGATTTATTTTGATTTGCTGTGGTTTTTTTTTTATTTTTGGTTGCTTTTGTTTACTTTACTTAATATACAATGGATTTGTATGTTATAGTTTCAAGTCGTCGCCAACATATTAAGGCGATTATTTTCTTTTTAATTTGGTTGTCATCATCAATAGTGTTCAGGGAGAGTAATTAATGTCATATGATGTAAATATGAAATTGAATTTAAATTATTATCATTATATATTAGTATTATTATCGTTATTATCATAATTATCATTATCATCATTATCATTATTATTGTAATCATTTTATAATCATTTTCATCATAATCACTATTTGTTTTATTATCATATATTACCATTTATATTGTTATGTTAATGTATATGTAAATGTTCTGTTTACCTGTCAAATGTGAGTATTTCATGTTCTCCAATGCTCTACACTTGAGTGCCATGAGAATAAAGAATTGCCATATTGTCATTGTCAACAGAAAGTCTCCTTCTCTAGAACGAGAAGGACAAGTTTGTACACGCAAGTTGGGTTGCACGTATATGCTTCCGTATTTTTCCAATTCGTCGACCTTCATCCACTTCAATTCACATATGTGTGAAGGGTTTTTACGGACGAAAACGACCTTTTGCCGTACAATAATAGGGACTTTTAGCAAACAAGACGGGAGTGCCGATCACAACGTTAGCTCGAAGGTCCATTCAAGAAGTAGCGTTGTGTTGGTGCACCCTTCTGGAACGGACCTTAGAGCTAACGTTGTGATAGGCCCTCCCGTCTTCTATGCTAAAGGTCCCTATTGTAGTAGTGAGAACGGTGAACACCAGATTAGCTCTACATGTAGAATCGTGCTTGGACGGTTACAAGGTCACAAACTGGTCGAGTAGAAACCACTTTAATGTGCGCACCAATGATTTGGAGACCCTCGGGGGACTTGTCCGATTTAAAATTTTGTGCCCTCCACCCCACCTTTGTCGAGGGGAAGCTAACAAATTTGGAGCCCCTCTCAAAAAATGTTAAGTCCCGGGGAGGGGGGGGGGGGTTGTTGACGGGCTGACAAGCGAATAAAGGGGTTGTCATCGGCTCATATTTTTCGTCAACAATTTTTTTTTAGGGGGGGGGGGTCTTTTTACCTCAAATTTTGCACTGACCCTGTGGCTTCTCGGTTCGCACATGATTAAAAAATCAAAGGAAGCGGAATCTTACCTTCACGGCAGTATCGTCGCACGAATCGGTGGTTGGCTGGAAGTCAGTAAAGATCACTTCCACGTAATACCCCGAGGGTGCCTCGACGAACCAGCTACAGGCGGGCTGTGACGGGGGAGCGGCGGGGTAGAGAGGTGACTCGATGATCACTGTCTCGTCTGCTCCAATGTGGATTCGAACTCCCGAACACACTCCTAGAAAATTGAGACACAATTAAATAAAAATTGGTATGTTTTCGTCTCCTTATCAGATGAATTATATATATTCTATAAACAAAGGTTGAATCACACCGTTGCATTTAAAGCCAACGTCGCAGAGTTACGCTTATATACGCGTTCGTGCGTCGAACACAAGCCGATCAGCGTCAGTCAAGCATATTCCCCTCCGTATTTTTGCGTTCATAGAGCATCTTTAAAATTTTATGAATGTTGCCAGCCTTTTATTCGGGGCTAGAAAGGTGTGATTGGACATTTAAAGACCTGTTCTGGGCCTCGAAAAGTGTTCTTTAGACATAGAAAATCTAATGAAGATGTGAACTTAGTCTTCAATATTCCAGTTATCTGATCTCTCCGCACTCTTTCTCTCTTTCTATCTTTCATTCACACACACGCACATACACCCACACTCACACTCACACACACATGTACACTCTAATGAATACACGTACCTGAGTAGTCTATATCAAATCCGTCAAAGCCCTGCGTGTTGTCGAAGAACAACCGTACGGGTAATTTCATGCCCTGGCGAGAAGCATTTTATCTCGTCTTCATCGCTATATCTATCTCTCTCTCTGTCTCTCTCGATCTCTGTCTCTCTTTCTTTCTCTCTCCGTCATTCTTTCTCAAACACACACACACACACACACAGAAACACGCACCCAAACGCACCCATAATAACAGACGTACCTGAGTAGTCTATATCGAATCCGTCAAAGCCCTGCGTGTTGTCGGAGAAGAACCGTACTGTTAGTTCATGCCCTGGTGACAGCATGTCCGAAGGGACATCAGACCCACAGAAGATGCCGAGGGATGGTGAATTGATATCTGCACCGTTAAAGATCTGAATAATGGAAATCAGACACGGGAGTTTGTCTCTTCTTGTATCATCTCTATTACGTCTTAATCATTGCTATGTTATACAGTCGTTTTTCATAAAGCAACACACGGTTCCACATACGCACGACCGGTGGCCCTTTCCTACATCCAAAGATCGGGCATAATGTCACTGAGTTGAGACCTGAGGAAGGGCTACCAGTCATGCATAAATTCATGTGTCACTTGTTCTTATGGAACATAAAACAATTACTGAAAAAGGGGTTTAAGGTACGCATTTAAATTAATTTATTTCTGTCATCTGCATACCGAAAAGAAAGCATCAAAATCTGAAAATGCTCCAATTGTGGAATGTGATTGTCTTAAAATGAATCTTGTGGTTATCAAATTCAGTATATTTAACTTTATTTCGTTCAGCATGATCATGAGATAAAGATATTCTAAACGATACACATTATATTTGTACAACTACTACATGATCATTTTCATTTATCAATAATTTAAACATTTACCCGATTCTTAAATATTAATGTTAAAATGATACAAAATTATTGATTTCAAACCTCGACAAAGTCGTAACATCGTCCATTGCCGGACGGTTCCAATTCAAATGTCTTGAATTGCAGTGAGATTCGGGACCCGAGTGAGAGCCGAATGGTCCATCGGCAGTCTTCGTTATTCGGGTAGGCCACTCGGCCGAAATTGGCCGACCGAATGTTTCCCGACCAGTCATTTAGGTCGTTCGTGTTTGAGCGGGCGAGGCATTGCTGACTAGCTGTTTGATGGTACAGTAAGAAGGATGAAATCATGATGATTAATTCTAGTGTATTGTAATAAACTTTATCCCTAAGTTTATGTCAGAAAATTTAAATTAAAAATGGCACTTGATTTTAAAGCCACCTCACCAAGCTACACAATTATACTATAAACTTACTTCATGAATTAATAGTTTGTTTCTTTGTGACCAGGTTGTGTGGACAAAATTATGTAAGAAATAAAAATGGTGACAATTGTTTTTTTTTGTAGTGAAGGACTTTGGTGTGGATGCCTTTCTTAACCCACCAGCATTTGGACATATTGTGCAAAATGTTATATTACTCACTGGAAGGTGTATAGAAATGTTGATGTCTGTAATACAAGTTTAAAAACATGTTATCATCATCTCGAGATCATATCGAGCACACTCATACCAAATTTATCTAA
The DNA here is from genome assembly GCA_036244855.1 of Temnopleurus reevesii. NCBI lineage: Eukaryota > Metazoa > Echinodermata > Echinoidea > Temnopleuroida > Temnopleuridae > Temnopleurus > Temnopleurus reevesii. The sequence continues at coordinate 42,970 of BQKZ01006211.1, read as the reverse complement.
TAGCCCCGCGATACCATAATGTTTACAATAGCTTGTAGAAAATACGGGCAGCAGTAAGTAACATGAGGGGCGATTTCGGGCGGTTCAGTTGCCAATGGGTTATAAACATTACTGTCCTCTACGACCTATCCCATTAAAAATTAACTTTTGATTGTGGATAAAATGTAATGAAAACTACAAACATTTCAGCAAGTACCTGCCAATTGGCCGCCGGAGAGGAGTAGGGCAATCAACACAAGAATGAGATACCTTCGAGTCTGCATTACCCACTCTAGAAGAAAAATAAAAACAATTTTTTTTTCATTTATCATGCGAACCGATCAGTTGTGTAAATTTAAAACTGTGGAAGCTAAATTCTTTTTTATTGTCATCGAATGTTTATGGGGATCGATTTCATGTATACTACCATCTAGAACTCTTTTTTGTTGCCTCAGATACTCTTTAAAGTTGGGGAACAATTTATTCATGAGTACTCTGTGTTTATTTTAACTTCATTATTCGGAATATTGATCTTTCGGAACAATGCCCTGAAATGTTTACGTTGACGAACTTTTACCCTTTCTCTAGAAATTATTGAAAAATAAACAAATAAGAAGAAAAACGGACATTTAGATTTGTATTTTAAGATTCTTAGACTGAAATACAAATTACAAAACACTTAAATGAATGAAAAAATTAATGAATGTAGCGAGTGTACCTTTGTGAGTAATCAATAAATCACAATATTTAGGGCTACCCCAAATTCGTTACATTAGATTGAACTTACTTTGATAGCCAAAATGAATAATTCCTCGGTAAAGGATCTATCTAAATAATTACAAGTGTTTGTTTTAATCAAAATCCAGATCCAAATGATTTCTCTGGAACACAGTTACCAAGTGTATAACATCATCAAAACATAGCTAAACACTCAACAATTAATTCATCCAAAATTTTGTGATCCTAAGCGCATTCTCGTTAGTAATGTTCCAGGGTGATGGTTTGATAGCTTAATGGCCGCCTACTTGTATTAGCTTAACGAAAAACAAACATGTAATCATGTAAAATTACACCCATATCAAAACAAAACTTACCAGCTGCTGTAAAGCATCCACAAGCAGACGGTTTCCTGTTCCTCAGCGCCATCGTAACTCCATCACGACCGTCATCATCGCTGACGCCTCGCTCCATTGTTTTTGGCGGGAAAACAAGACAGCAGACGACACCAACAAAACGAACTGAAAACCCTGCACTAATCCATCTCTCGCATCCTTTCCTGTTTCTAATTCATGAAATCAAAACCAATATCCGATGTATCAATAGCGACTTCGATTCCTGAATTTTGATGAATTGGTTTTCGATGCTCGAGGAAATATCAAAATGCCTCCGGGTGATCAATCGTTCGCGCCGAAATGAAAGATTTTGGAGATTGTCGTCTGGAAGGTTTCGTTCAAGACGGCGGTTCTGATTGGCTGGAATCGTTTGGGGAAGGCTTACGCATTGATGGTGTTTTGATTATTGATGGCGAAATCAACAATCGATAAATCATCCTTTGAATGAATTCTTTGAAGGAGGCACTTTTCGCCTTGAGAAATTATGAGGACTTTCTGCGGAAGCTATGAAACTAGGGCAAGGAAATATTAGATTATAGGAAGAGTTTCAGAACGGCAGAGTCCGAAAATGATATTCGAAACAAAAGTAAAACTTTTGACGTGCTTTCATCCGAGACAATTCTTTTGAATTACCTGAAAAATCAGTAGCAAAATCCATTTAGTGCAATTGCAAAAGCTATCTTATATCAAGATTCCAATACAAAGTTCAAATTCTTCACACAAAAAGTTGTTTAAAGTTCACTTAATAACGGGTAACATGCTGTGTACATAACTGTTGATTAAAGTCTGTCATAAGTGCGCGCTGTCAATGCGTTACATATTTTGGACAAATTTACCAAAATGTTTTGCTGAATTGTAAATTTTTTTATGCGCCCATCCAGAATTTTGATTCCCGGGAGCTCGACTGTTGGCGCCCCCCTCCGCAAATGTGGCGCCTTTGGGGCTGAGCTGGACTGACAAGAAAAAAAGAAAGAAAAAAAAAACGTCTTCAACTGAAATTTCGCACCCTTTTTACCAATGTTTTGCGCCCATGAGGTTCAGAACTGTAATGCCAAGCTAAAGAAAGAGGCCATCGTCTACTTTAGCTCTCCTTTCGACGAATTTGGAGGCCTTTAACATTAACGTCATATTTTGGTGCCCCTAGCTCTGACCCGGGGAGGGGCAAGTGCTTCCAAAGCGTCCCCCCCCCTGCCCCCTCACGTTGCGCGCATGTTTTTGTTATTTGCCAAATCAAGCAGTTACCAAAATGTGCAGGACATTAAAGGCACATATGGGTAATTTACCTAATTGAAACATGTCATCGAACAATAACCATTTGGCATTTCATAACATAAGTAAGATATTCATAACACTTTAATTCCCATGGATTCAGCTATTTTTCTTCTATGCGATGTCAGTTTGTCTGGAGCCTGTAACATAAAAGATGCAATTAAACTTACGATAAATACTAATCGTAAGTCTATGGGAAAACATGTATCAATGAAGATACGATTAATGTTTATCAATCGTATCTCTTTTATGTTACAGGCCTCTGGTCTGACTATGGCAGAGCAGGAAATCGTGGTGAAGATTGGGTAAACACGCAGTTTCGACTTCAAAAGAACGGAAACTGCTCTCGCCTGATGCATTTGGCACGAGATTCGTCACTACTCCCATCAACATCACCTGCTTGGAAACGCGGGAGATGGGAGAGCGTCCTGTAACCATGGAAACGCGTTCGCACGCTGTCTTTCGAAACTGGAGCTGGGAATACATATGCAATATATTGATGAATATTATATCAATTTAGAAACGATTATGGCAAATATTATTTGCGTAATAAACATAACTGTAATCATTCCCCTTTTTCTCCATATCATTCTATTTGTTTGTTGGTTTTCTTTTCGCTGAATGATATCAGAGGTTTTTTCCCACCTCCTCCTGTTTTCTCTCTCCTTCTGTATCGTCTTCTTATTCTTTGAAGGAGACATTATGACAAAGATCAACGACGTGATCAGAATCACTGTAACGTTCTTCGTTTTCTTCCTCTTCTTCTTCTTCTTCTTCTTCTTCTTCTTCTTCTTCCTCTTCTTCTTCTTCTTCTTCTTCTTCTTCTTCCTCTTCTTCTTCTTCTTCTTCTTCTTCTTCTTCTTCTTCTTCTTCTTCTTCTTCTTCTTCTTCTTCTTCTTCTCCTCCTCCTCCTCCTCCTCCACCATCACATTCCTCTTCTTGTTCACTATCATCTTCCTCTCAACCATCATCAGTAAGATCATTATCCTCATCACAAACATGAACATCTTGGGAAGTAGGAGNCCAGAATATTGCTGAAAACTATAAAAAACAAGAGGTCGGTGAAACCCTTGTTAAAAGGCCTTCGACGCCTGTCGGCGTCTCAGCTTGCTAACGCAAGATGGCGCTCGCTGCGCTCGCACTGTTATTGGGGACTCCATATCGCCGTCGAGGGGGGAGTCCAAAGTCGGAGGCCTTGTCAAAAGGCTAGGTTCGCACCTGAGTTGAGAGCTAAAGCCCGGCCCGGTCACATAGAGCCATCAGGGAAGCAACACGATTCAACACGACTCTTTGTTAAGTTCACAGTTAGATGCCTGTGAACACAGAGTAGCGTTGAATCGTGTTGCTTCCCGGCTTCTATGTGACCGAGGCCTGACGTCTTTCCAGCGTTTATGCCCTGGTCACATAGGCCCCGGAAGCAACACGATTCACCCCGACTCTTTGTTAATTCACAGTTAACTGCCTCAGAACAAAGAGTCGGGGTGAGTCGTGTTGCTTTCGGGGTCCCATGTGACCGGGGCATTACGAACGGTGGCCGAAAGTTGTTGAATTTGCGGGTTTGTTCGAAAATCGGCAGTTTTTGTGTGATAACCAACAATTTATTATCAGATAGATAATCAGACATCGCGTATGGGCGGAACTCCTGCACGGAGATGGGAGCTGCTTAGTGATGGGCTGGACGTGCCCGGTAATCATGAATGTTGCACTATGAGCAAAAGTACAAAGGACTGAGACAAAGTAAATTACTTCATTGAAGCATTCACTGATGCTTCATGATTATAAAAAGAAAGTCCCCCAAGTACAACTCTTGTTCAACATTTTCCACAGAATAAGAAGGATGGGATTTTCTTTTGTGTCCATCTGGCTTGTTAATGCTTGAATGGATGCTTTTTTTACTTTGCCTCAGGCCTTTGTCCCTTCTCTCCCTTCATAGTGATGACATAGTATTGTGTTTATGACTCGTGCTTCGACCCACCATGGATCCTATTATTGACTGGATTGAGTTCCAAAGTTTCCTTTGAAGTATAGTAGACCGCCGCCACCTGGGAATGTGCATGTTGATGAGGACATTATTTTTTATGAACAATACAGATTAGTCATGACGAATCATCGCGGACAAATTAACATGCTTTGCGTCAATGACTTCTCTTCGATGGGGTTTCTATTTAAAAAAATAATAACGTTTCGAGACTAGTTAGGGGAGCAGCGAACGTCATGTCATGAAAATGTTTGTGATATGAAATTAGTAATTGACAGAGTGGACCGAGTGGACACGAGTGGACACGTATCTCACCTTGCTAAATCTTGACACGTAATTATATTCTACTGTATTAGTACACTCATTTGCAGTAAATCAGTGTCAGGTTTGATTTAAACGACTTTAAAGTCACTCAAAAGTTTTCATAATTTATGAATTTTTCTTCGAAATTACTTTATTTTTTGCAATAAAAATGTCATACCCAGTAATGTTCACAAATATGGAACAACTGCGCATATATCTATACGAGTGTAAATGCTTCAATTTCTACTGCTCATGAAATTTTCTCGGTTTCTGAAGACACACTTTTGAAAATTGCACCCTGACCGCCGGCGGTCATCATTAGATCAAAGCCACGAAACGTGTTAGGAATGTTATTGTGATTCTTATGACAAAGTCAGCTGAATGAATTAATTAGTGTTCTGTGCTTGATCCATCTATAATAGGATCCATGGACCCACCAAGGATATATGGGAGTTGAGACTCAAACTCACCCGTACATGCATTGAATAAATTTGAAAGCTTTCTATTCACTCACTGATCCCGGGTGCATTCGGCCTTACTGCGTGGCATTCACACTTTGTGCGAGTCTTCCCAAGGAGATAGGACCAGTGAACTAGATTCACAAGTAAGCGCTCGCCTCAGATCTCGCATCCAAGCCGCGTCTTAAAGAATGACAAAAATGCTGGCAAATATGTGCTTCCTAAAACGCTTCATCAGGACGGAGATCAATCACTGAACCCGTTGCTAGAATAGCCATTATTCGTTAACAATAACGAAAGTTTTATTGTGATGGTAATTATATTTTCTCAGGCTTTCGCTGAACAAGTACCGCACATGAATAAGTACACAGATTAAGTGAAATTTGGTATATACCAGCGACCAGAATTTACAAAAATTAAAACAATGATTTCTACAAGTGGGCATTATTGGGCACGAATGGCCTCAAGGTATTTGATAGAACAATATCTTAATAGATAAATATAAAAAATACAACGATCGGAAGTAATCGGAACACACTTAAATCTGTAGCAAAAAGAGTCCATGTAAATTACAGTTTCTTAGCTATATCTCAATAAATAATACACAGTGAGACTTGTAATTCAAGATTATGTTACAAAATTATTATTAATACAACTGCACATTTGTAACTTGTGTGCACTTTTACCCTAAATTTACTGCGCATTCTAAATTTGTAGATCGGTTGATATCTTAAAATCACTCCAGTCGTATTTGGCGGCATGGAACCTCGGACATCAAAGGATCGCCCTATGTATTGTTCATCTTTTGAATTTGACCAGGTATTTCACATTCATGACTCTGAGAATTTGACCAGGTATTTCACATTCATGACTCTGAGTTGTCGCTCCATTCATGACATCTCCTTGGTCTTCCATATTACTTTCGGATTTCTTTGTCTCTTCGTGCCATTAAGTTCTATGATTGAAACGCGACAATTGCATGTCTTCAGAAATTACGGGATCCGCTTCGTTACACTGCATGGCTTGATTGACTCTCTGTTTTTATTGTGCAATCTTTCCACACATATTTTATTCATGTTTGTAATCTTGATTGACAATACATTACAATGCAATACAATTATATGAAATTGAAAGCGTAGCTCATGATAACGCGTCTTTCGTCTAGCGCCAGTCAAACACATTCAACGTCAGTCAAGCAACCTACCTCGTAATTTTTGCCTTTTGCAGAGCGCCTTTCAAAATGTATGAACACTTGGCGGACATTTACTAACTATATACGCAAAGGTGTAATTAAAGCATCTAGAAACCTATGCAGAATGTTGCGGACGAAGGTTGACGAAATAAGAAAATGCGGATGTTTTAGGGTACAGCGCGGAGGCGACTCGTTCAACTCGTAACATATCTTTTATTATTATCTATATGGGAGTTTTAAGCCGTACAATATTAAGCCATATTGTACGGCTTCAATTTTACGCTTGCGCAAAGCAGTGACCAGCCTTCTGGTATATG
>BQKZ01006211.1:0-18901 GCA_036244855.1 Temnopleurus reevesii | reverse complement strand
AACGTTAATGGACAAAATGGCTATTGGACGAACAGGATATTGGACTAACTGGTTATTGGACAAAGCGGCTATTGGACGAAATGAATATTGGACAAAACGGTAATTGGACGACCTAATGTTAGACGAAGCGCGTTCGGACGAAACAGTCATTGGACGAGATTGCATTGGACGAGATGGGGATAAACCCTAAGAAACACGCCCACTCTGCCCCTACTGTGGTGGACATAGGAGCCATACGAGACTAGTCAATCCTTCCGGGGTCATAGCGCCCCACTGTGTTCAGGGGCAAACTGTGATCGAATCCACCTGTAAAATTGAATATCATAGCACAAGCAAATATGGTAAAAATTAGACAAAATAAAATACATTACATGAGGAAGTTTCTCACCACCCAACAACGAAAGGACCTACACCAACCCTATGGAACAGGTGCCACATAAGTTCATTCACTCCCTAGATGTACATGTACATGATGTTCAACCATGTTCCATGGCGAGTTGAGTAAGAACTTAGGAATGAATATTCTTCATAATTATTACAGAGTGATTAAAAGAAATTTCCCTTATATATGGAGATGTATTGTTTGGAGCATGAAAATATTATGATAAATCAAATCATACATGTACATTCTGGTAGAGTAATAATAAATATAATGATGAACGTTTTTTATATAGCGCTTATCACTCGCACAGGGAAAGTCCCTAAGCGCTTAAAAAGAAGGATAAATAGAGATATCGAAATACTAATATTTGCGCCCAATACATGGATGATGGAATAAGATAATAAGGTAATAAGAACAAGGAAAATGGTAGTTAATTTGGGAATTTGGTAATCATCCCTCTAAGTTTTGGTACACTTTTCATATCACCTCAACACTATAGAATGACTTACCGATGGCATAGAGGAAACCATTGATAACGGCTGCCCCTCCCCCTGCTCTTCTGGTGTTCATCTGGGCTACCATAGTCCATTTGTCGAGATGGGGATCGTATCGCTCACAGGAACTCAGTGTTGATGATCCATCGTTGCCACCAACTATTAAAAAAAATGAATAGAAATATTTCCATTTAAAGGGTCTCTGAGTCCCAAGAAAATAATATGCTGGTTGGTAACATATATTAGACCAAACCATAAACATTTCATAACCTTAAAATCTCATATTTCACTATGTTCTTAATTTCGAAAATACTGAATTCTTAGAGCTATTTTACTGTTTTCATAGATCTACATATTGAACAGTATATATATATAAATGTCCATCACACAGAGTGGAAATTTTGGCAAGCCAGCATCATAAAAATTGGCAAAACTGAAGCTACAGAAACAAGATGAATCCTCGACCACGCACGGTCAAAATTATGCCTCCACTATCACGCAATCAGAAAGATATATGTACGGCTTGTTCCATGCCATCAGAAATCAAAAACATTTTACAAATTTTGTGCACTGCGACCTCTGACCCCCAAAACCCAAAATCTCATCAGTTCTTCCTCACATGCTATACATAATTGAGCTACACACTGTAAGCTTAAAAGAAATTGGTTCAATTTTTCTGTTATACATGTAAGTTATAACAATAATGAGCTATATCGGTTGACTTTGTACAAGTTTTCTGCCCGTTGACCTTTGACCTTTGACCCACTGAACCCAAAATCTAATCAGTTCATCCTCACATGCTTATACATACTTGAGCCAAGTTTGGTCAAAATCCGTCCAGCAGTTCTGAACTTATTGCGGTAACAAGATCTGGACGGACGGACGGACGTACGCACGCACGCACGCACGCACGCACGCACGCACGCACGCACGCACGCACAGACAACCAGAAAACATAATGCCTCCGGCGCCAACGTAAAAAATTATAGCCTATAAAGTTAAAACATGTTGCACGATTCCCGACAGAGTGACAGCATAGGGGTAACCATTGATCACAGCAAACCCTCTGCCAACTGCATAAGGGGTTGTTGTTATCGATGGCTACTTCTTATTATATCCTTAAACTAAGATCGTTGCATTGACAGTGTACAGGCGAGAAAAATGAATGAATTTGCTAAGAAAGCCATTTGCCATTTAATAGTACGAATGGTAATTTTCTTCCCTAGGGAAAATAGTTAATATTTTCGCGCACATGCGTAGTCGGCTAAGACAGACCTGCCCGCGCGCGAGAGAGACAGTTCCTTCCCAGCCACTTCCCAGCTACACTGCACGGGAAACTTCTGGCGGGCTTCGTTCGCATAATGTGCTCAACGAGAAGACGAGCCAGAGACTGTAAAAATTTATCAGATTATCAAATTATCATTCAGACAAGGAAAGATTATTTAATTTGCTGCTATAGACTACTTTATTGTTGCTGTTGTTGTTGTTGTAAGAAGGGATATAAAAGTAATACACAATGACTTGATTCTCGGTACTGGCTGAAACTATTCGCACTCATGAGCATCAGATAGTATCATCCTATGGTACTATGGTATGGTACTATGTGATGCTCATTCGTGCGAATAGTTTTCACGAGAACCTCGAGAGTCATTGTATATATCTATACTATCAGTTGTAGATAATACCCCCTGCTCTTAGAACCTGAAAAGCATGGTACTTTTAATGGCATAAATGGAGTTTATGAATTCATTTCCTAATTGATAATGGACAGTACATTTGCGTTCTCTGTTGTCAGATAGCAACATGGCACTTGAAGTCAAGTAGTCATAAAAAATCAAACAGCTTGTATAATCTCTGTAATAAAAGGCCCTACTCTTTAATCATCATGGAGCAGATAATCTGTCTTAATTGAGGAGCGCCATGAAATCCAACAACAACATCTGACCAGCGCCCTCTATTGCTCAACCAGATACTAACCAGCATAGATGAATCCATTGAGTACAGCCACTGCTACCCCTCCTCTTGCACAGTTCATAGATTGGGCCGAGCTCCATGAGTTGGTCTGAGGGTCATAGCGTTCGACATCGCTGAAGCAGAGGTTATCATCTAGACCACCGATGGCGTAGATGGGTGTGCCGAGCTGTGTTACGCCTAGTCCTCGTCTGCAATTTAAGTGAAAGAAATACTGATTAAACTGAAAGTTTTGCTGGGATCTTACTTCTATGAAATTTGCTAAATGTCCACTTATTAGAATAGCTTAGACTTGTGTACAATCTGTACATAATTTTGAAAATTACAACTCGCCAATGTGTGCAAAGGTCGGAAATTCAATGAATTAGCGAAGATTGATATACACTAAAATATTGATATTTACAGTACATCCATCAATGCAATATACATGTAACTAGTGTATTATCTTACAATTATTATACTTCCAGAAAGGAAAATAACAGGAAATATATGATATAGCATAGAGATTAATTGCAGATAGAAATAGAAAGATAGAAAGAGAGAATAGCAGATAGAAAGAGAAATCAGCTTTATTGAAACAGAAATCCAAGAGTTTGTTTAAATATCATCTTGAAATTCTCTTCATTCTATCTGTTGTCCTTCTTATGTGATTCCTAAATAAAGAAAAAAAAACATTCTGGTTTCAACTATTTACATTTGTTGGTCACACGAGTTTGGAATTATATCCCTGCATCTCTCGACAATACTAAATCACTCAACCTTTTTAAGAACCATCTCAAAACCCTTCCTTATAATCTTTAATAATAATAATAATGAACGGCTTTTATATAGCGCTTATCAACTCTTAATGAAGAATTCTACAATTGCAGCATTATCACCCTGGCTTTAGCCCGGCAGCCATTTCATTAGCGCACTTGGCGTTTCAAGGAATATATATTCCTACCAGGTACCCATTCACCTCACCTGGGTTGAGTGCAGTACAATGTGGATGAATTTCTTGCTGAAGGAAATTAATGCCCTGGGTGGGACTCGTACCTACGACCCTCTGGTTGAAAGGCGAGAGTCATGACCACTACACCACGGCACCATGTAGCCTAAGTATGCCATTTACTATTCATTTACATGTAGCGCTTTATATCCATTGGATAAGCGCTCAATAAATTTAACTACTATTTATTATCTACATCTATCATGATTCCTGCCATCAAACCATCCAACAGTAAAGATTATGTCCAGGGCGGTCAAGTTACGAAAGACTTTAATACACACAGCTGGTATCGGTTCTTGTGCTAAATGATCAAGGATCTTATGTGCACTCTTTACACTCTTTAGGGTAGTCCAGTCTTTCTTAAAGTCATGTGTAACTTTAAGAAAGATGTGGCGAAACACAGCACTGCTGTAATAAAAAGAGACATTTGTCACATCTATTTGTTTCTTACCTGGCTTTATCCATGGGTGCTAAATTAACCCATTTGTTGGCGTGAGGGTCAAACTTTTCAGCCGTGTTGAGATGATCCCTGCCGTCAAACCCTCCCACTGCAAATATATGACCAGCTGAAATAAGAAAAAATAAAATTAAATTTAAATAATTATTAAATTATCAAAATAATAAAACATGAGATTTGTGCTCATTATAAAAATGAGATATATATACACAATATATATAAAGTGCTTAAGCATTTCTAAGCACCCTTGGCAATATTACCCAGGTATAGCAAGGCTACCATTTTGGTGCTCACTGCATTCAAAGAATTTGTTTCCTATCGGCACACACTCACCTCATCTGGGTTGAGTGCAGGACAATGTGGATATATTTCTTGTTGAAGGAAATTAACGTCAATGGGTGGGATTCGCACCTACGGCCCCGGGTTGAAAATCGGAAGTCAGAACCACTACACCACAACGCCTCTCTAAACACACACACACATCCAATAGGCGATATCTACATTTATGCAGGAAACACTACACATACCAATATTATTGGGTCTATCTTTGTACACATATCAATATTCGAAATAGCTGATTTTGACATAAAAACTTAAAAGTCAAGAAATTTGAAAATCCAATTTTTGAAGCATCATCAGCACTAAGTTACATGAAAAGAGGAGAAGAGTTGCATTTAAGAGTGATAGAGCATGGATAATATCAACTGTTAGTCTTATCAGAAATATAACAGTACATTTATCAAATAATACTTGACACCCTACTTTGAAGAAATCCCTCCAGAAATTTTCCATGAGAGAAGTTATCAGAAAACAAAGAGACGCTGTTGGATTGTAGAGCGCTATATTCATGCTAAATCCTCAAAAATATGAACATCTTTTCAACTTTTCCAAATATTTTATCTGATTTTCTCAATCCTCTCAGAAGTCTGTAATTCTTCACCTTTGAACTTATCTAGTTTTCTCAAAATGACTCCATTTTAACTTGATAAGGAAATCCTGTCTTTTCAGCGTAAAAATGGAAAATAGTTTTATACAGCCTAAAAAAGTGATTGAATTCGGTACAAGGGAATACAACCTAGGAACTTGCAATAACTGACCGACTGAAAATTGAACAATACATGTGCATGCACTTTACAAGAATTTATTTATTTATTTATTTTATTTTATTTATTAAAACATATTCAAACAGGATAACAAGATCAAGATCAAGAAGATAACAATTTAAATGTTGTTCCATAAAACAAAAAACCCTGCAAAATCCCTGCATACACTGTACTTGATTTATTTCTGCCTCAAAAGGAGCATTAAACATTAGAGTACATGTAATATACTTCTTATTTACTGTGTTATTCCTTTTATTAAGCCAAAATATAAACTTGATAACTTTTCAACCCCTCCAAAAATATTTCCACTGCATTATTGTGTTGACAAAAGGCAACGAACACACAGAATGTCACGTTAATTTGCACGTGGCTGTACAACTGCAGACATTATATTCGCTCTGAATACATAAAAATATGTTTTCAGAAAAAAAAATTACATGAGATAATAAAGATTGACTCTCTATGAACCACAAATTGATTCTGCAGAACGATCTTTGACAGAGAAATTCTATAAATCCAGTGAAGTGATAAGTTTGCTCTAATTCTACGGACAAGAGCAGGAATTTTCCACACATGAACTTTTTACCTGCCATTGAATAGTAATTGTAGAAACGAAATTGAGTAATGGTTTGTAAAAGAGGCCAGTAAAAAGAATTCATTTTTTTTCACAGTTGTATTCTGAATGTATGCATTTTCCATCCCAATAGGCATCACATTTTCAATATTGCAGTATTACAGAATATGATGTTTTAATTAGGGTATCTAAGGCANCGTGTCGGGAGGTGTGGTGTAGACCTTAATCTTGAGCCATCCCCCGAAGAAGAAGTCGAGAGGCATCATGTCAGGTGAACGTGGAAGCCATTCAACTTCATATGATCACTGAAGAGCTGGGTGAGGTGTTCTGCAGCAATGGCAATGTGCCCCATCTTGCACCCAACATACACGTCGGAACCGTCCATTCCTGCCATGGCGTTACCTTGCAACTCTATCAAGGCCAGGGATAACATGTCCATCGATTATCGGGACGATTATTTTTGTAGATCTTTCATTTTAAGATGAACAAAGCAGTTGTAAATAAGAAGAAAATAAAAACAACATGAACATCTTACATAAAAAGATTAAACTTTTTTTTTTTTACAATACGATGGGAGTGAAAGTGTGTGCGTGTGTGTGTGTTTGTGGGGGGTGGTGGTTTTTCGGAATTGAGAAATAACAGAGCAAAAGGAATGGTATTCAATCTAATCAAAATACCCTGTTGATCCATCGATCTTAAGTATCTCAGATAAATCTTTTTGTAAGCTACAAGTAGCTTACTTGTCCAAAATTGGAAGGAAAATCCTGCACAGGCACATTTTCATACATCTAACTTAAGTGATTACTGTTCATCGAAGCATGATTCTTTTTTCCAATTTTTCATATCATTAGAAAGGTTAATCCTCCAGCTTTCTATACATATAAACCTTTTTTCATAAAACCATATATGCTCAATTTGCCAACCATTTCAAAAGTGTTACGTTTTTATTGAGACACACTGTATATGTACCTACATGTAAGTGATCATACAGATTCATGTTTTGACCTCAGATACTCTATATCATAACAGACTATGCATGTTTAAACCTTTGCACCAAACTATCTGGTTTCACGGCTTTTATTTTATTAAACATGCATTTTGGGGAACAGGAGAGATGTTGCCCCTTCTCCTTTCATTGATCAATCATTGTTGCGCCTTTAACATGTAAGAAGCAAAATCAATGAAAATTTCAAATTCTGTCCACTTCATCCCCTTTGCAATAATAATAATAATAATAATAATAATAATAATTACATTTATAAGGCATTTTATACAGGTGTTTCAAAGCGCACAGGTGGTCTGTCTAATCATAATAGCGGTAAAAAAAGATATCAATACATAGTACATAATTAATAGAAAACAAAATACTTAATTATAAACTAACTTGGTGTGGGTCTTGAGAAGGGATTTAAATAATTCAACAGATTCAGCATTTTGGTCAAACCTCCAGTACCAAATTTGAGTTTCCAACTCTGGCTCGCATGTCCTCTCAGTTCTAAATAAGTCTGTTTTAAAGATGAAGTGACCGGAAGAAACTACAGGACTACCTATTACTTCCGTATAATGCTGATGCTGATGCTGAATGATGCTGATTTTGGATGTGAGGTGGAAGATTATTCCACAGGGTAAGGGCAATGGAGGAGAAGGCACGGTCCCCATACTCAAGACCCATACTCAAGACCCCATATATTTTTTTGCTTATCAGGCTTGCAGGAGAAAATATGCCTCCATACACCTATCCCCCACCTGCATTGACAAATCCTAGATCTGTCCCTGCTTGAGCAGAGTCTTCCATGAATGTGCTTTTGTCTTATCATCCCTCTTTAACAGAACACTGCACTTAAACTCTGTAAATAATGCCAATTAAATATTCATCAATACAATACACTTCTCTACAACGAGCTAAAAAACACTTCCCCTCAATAAACAGGATGAGATAATACAAGGAGTGGGTTTAAACACTAAAAGGATGAAACGCAACGTCAACCAACCGTCAGTCGCAGTGACACCAACGTGCCTCCTCTTCATGCTCATCTCCGTGACCGGTATCCAGCGATTGTTGCGCAGGTCGTAACACTCGTTGGATTTGAACGGGTCACCCGTCGCGCCTCGTCCGCCGACCACAAAGAGAACTCCTGGAAAGGAAGATTTAGATTCAAAGGACGGAATTAGCATAATGAATGGAATTACTGTTATTTTAGATAGAATGAAAATATGATCTTCTTTTTCAAAGAACAAGGAGTAATTATGGCTCGCAAAAAAAAGTTACTAGGATATGCAGGGTACTGAACTTGCAAAAGAAAACTTATTGAATTTGAAAAACATCTTTCAAGGAACAAATCATTACTGTGCTGACGTAAAAGAAAACAATAAATGATTTGGTTTTCAGGGTCACTGAACTTGCAGAAATTCATTAAAAATCACAAGTCAACATAGTCATCTTCACAGAAAAAAAACTACAATGTTTGCTGAACAAAATGAAGTTAGTTTGATAGAAAGGATAGTGAACTTTCTGATGGATTCATTGAACTCTATCTATTGAAAAAATACAGGCGTTATAAAATATGTAAATTGTGATATTGAACTTTTGGGGGGATTGATGTCAAACTATCAAAATAATTGTGGTTAATGATCATTAATTTATAATATTATGCTATTCAAAGAAACTTCAGGAATGTTGAAACTGCAAAATAATTTAGAATAATTTAAGAACGGTTTGTGACAGGAAATAAAAGTAAAATTTGCCAAATTGTATTTATGCTGTACAGTGTAGTCTTAAAATGTGTGGTAATTCAGAAGAAAAAAAATTTAGTTGCTTAAAGCTGCTTAAAATCGTAATTTTTCTTTATAAGAACGTCTGCAATTTTGTTTTAATATTAATCTGCTTTGGGATACATCATCAGAACTCATCCTATAATAAATACAGAAATATCTCCCAGCCTTAAATTTTGATGGTTTTATGGGCATGAAAAGACTGCTTTTTGAAATGGCAAATATCCATATACATGTAACAATGAATGAACAAAAAATAAACAAGATAAAATCTGCATGTTGCAGCAAGGCCAATATAGGGCCACAGGACTTCAATGTCCTTCAAATGATTTAAGCCTTTGTATCTTTTTTAACAGATAATAAAGATGGATGAAAAAAAGACAGCATTTAAATATCAAAGATTTTGACAGGTACAAGGAAAGCATGCTTGATATCCCGACCTTCACAGTTATCCTTTTGAAAATGATATCCTTGAACAGAAACTTCCTTGTGGCTTGTTTTTCAATTTATCATTATTATCATCTCTCAAATATTCTATAAAACCTTTGAAGCCCATCATTTCTGTATTACCAAGAAAATCTGGGATAAGTGTCGTTCCCTGGAAATCAGCATTGTTCTCTAATCATGTTTAAATATGTGAAGCGATACCATAAAATGTACTATCACACATATAAATAACCCACTAATTGACAAAAGTTTGTCCTGTGCATCATCAATATTATGTTTTTTTTTTGGCTTGGGTTAATCAATTCAAGACATCTCTTCACAATGCATAGCCATTACAGCCATTACAGCCAAAGTGGAGACGCCGTAGTGTAGTGGTTCCGACTCTCGCCTTTTAGCAAGAGGATCTTAGGTTCGAATCCCACATATGGCGTCAAATTCCTTCAGCAAGAAATTCATCCACATTGTGCTGCACACAACCCAGGTGAGGTGAATGGTAGGAATATTTATTCCTTGAAACGCCAAGTGCGCTGCGCTGGTGGCTGCCGGGCTAAAGCCAGGGTAATATAATGCTGCAATTGTAGAGCGCTTAGAGAATTCTAATGAAGAGTTGATAAGCGCTATATAAAAGCCGTTCATTATTATTATCATAATCCATAATGCCTGAGAGTTACCTTTGTAATGTCTTTTTAAAAACTCTTAGAGGGTGTTGTTCAAGACTTGCAATTTAAATTAATCCAAATTGCAGTTGATCGAAATGCGCTATCAAAATCATTGTTTCATATGCATCTTGTTA
This sequence comes from Temnopleurus reevesii, assembly GCA_036244855.1. Lineage (NCBI taxonomy): Eukaryota > Metazoa > Echinodermata > Echinoidea > Temnopleuroida > Temnopleuridae > Temnopleurus > Temnopleurus reevesii. The sequence continues at coordinate 8,920 of BQKZ01006211.1, read as the reverse complement.
AAAGTGCATATAATCCACAGATGAAAATGCATATTACAATTTGCAACTGATTCGCAGTTGATTTACAATTCAATCGCAATTTTTTAACAACGCCCCTTAGCGATCTTGGCACTGTGCGGACACGGGTTTATCGTTTCTCTAGAAAAGTGAAGAACTCTAATCAATATCTATATATTTTTTGACAGAATGAAGAACGTGCAGTGCATCTCGACACTGATACAGGATATGAAGCCCTCTAAACGACCTCAAGGAAGGTTGAAGTCTTGAAAAGTTTAATGTGCTTAGCCTATATATCCTCATGTCCTGCTTTATACTAACTTGTGACCTTTAAAACCATTCAAAATGCAACCGACCAGTTAATACAATTATCAGCCTGTCAAAGAGAAGCCTTTCTGACACACGTTAAGCATGTTGTAATTGTAACAAAGGCCAAAACACAATGAATAGCATCCGTACATAGATAATAGTTTACATGGTGTTATCCTTTTATTGGATTAAAAGCAAGGTGAAAGTTTTCTTGATGGGCTTTAAAATAGAGTACCAATATTTGTGGTATTGGTCTGCATCCCTTTTGCATCAGTGGCAAATATGATGTAAATCAGGGAAGTTTTTTATCAAGTTAAGAAACATTTAAAAGAAGAGTCTACCCTAAAATGAACAAAACAAAAAAGTATGCGAAAAATCGGAAAACTAATAAGGAAGTTATGAATATTTCAATATTTAGACATAAGGGCAACTGATGATGTCATAGTTGCTTGTTGTTGGAGTTCAGTAAGATTCAGCTTTTTTCACAAGCTCATGTACTAAAAACACTTGCGAATAGTCTGCGTAGTATACGGATCTCTTCATTGAAGTACATACAGTATACCTACAAAATGTACTTAATTTTTTTTTTCTATTTTAGGAATATGAATTTTAGTTCACTAAATAGTTCATGCTTGATCTACTTTAACGCTTTATAGTTATCAATTAACACAATGATGGGATATACAATAAGTCTGGCCAAGCTGAAGCTAGAATTGACCTTATGACAGAGGACATAAGTGTATCACAAACTTCAAAGCATCTAGATGATACAGTTAAATTGATGCGTCCAAAATAGATAATGCATCCTTGAATCTATTCAATATCAAAGAATAGTCTAGACACCGACAGTGACCAAAACAAATGCATAAAAATGAAATAAGCCTGAAAGAAAAAGATTGCATTTATATATAAGGAGAATCTATGAAATTTGGCGGTGACATTGTTTACAGAGGTTAAACAACAGTTCATATACTTGTACACAAATGATATCTATACAGGGTGTAGTCTTAAAATAAGATTAAAAACAACCTTGCCATTGTAATTCTGATTTTTATACAATGTACATGTATGTATAGATTAAAGAATTAAAAATATAATTCATAAATTTTACAAAAAATTGCTATGTAATATTTTTCAATGTTTTTTTTTTGGTGTTTTTACATGATGTATTACACCGGCATCATGCACAGTTGATGGCCATTCTCTTTTTGTTGGTCTTCATCTCAACACATGAATGTCTTATTTTTTCATATTTTTGATAAGATGTCCCTGCAAAAAGAGTTATATACATAGACCTAAATGTATGTATGTGTATGCCCCGTACAGGATTTGGCAAGATCTGAAGTGTCTCATAACATCGGAACGATACCCTAGCATTTTCATTTTGTCTATCTAAATATTGGTGTTTCATTTAAATCTCAGTCTAAATCTGCATGAAAAGATTAATTTTCTTTTACTTTGTATACAGTCCTGAGGAGGAAAAATATATTTCTTCATAAATGTGAAGCCATTTCAGGTCTGTTTACATGGTCATTTGCAACAAAAAGACAAGGTATAATGAAGGTATATGAATACCGTCATGGTCCTTCAAAGAGGATCTTCATGTTATTGCATTAACTGCCCCTTCCCTTACCTTCCCTAGCACAAAAATGTACAATTGATGACCACTTTGACGCTGCCATTTATGTTAAATGTTGTGGCAACCATCAAACGACATCAAACTTTCAGAAAATTCCCAAATTACACAGTGCTCCAGCATATGTTGGGATACACATTAGCCCCTGGGTAGAGAGAAGTAAAAATGGATTAATTTCTTGCCTAAGGAAACTAATGATAGAAGTGAGATTACAGTGTCTCAAGTTAGGTTCACACTTTGAGCCGAAACTTTGAGGTTTCAGAAACTAAGGGGGTGTTGCTCAAAATGAACTGCAAATAAACTGCAACTTTGCAAACTGTAACGCGTATTTTTATTCGCGCATGGTCTGCGTATTTAACTAAAGGCACATGACCCAGTGATTTTGATTGGCGCGTTCCGATCAACTGCAACTTGCGATAAATTGCAACTTATGAGCAACACCCCCTAAGACAAAAATAGGGAAGCTTATACGTTCAGCGCAATAAAAAGGTGTATTATTCAACTCTCCCAGGCATCTGCTTTGGTCGAAAAGGGAAGGAGTGCCTTTGTGGTGTAGTGGTTCTGACTCTCATCTTTCAACCAGAGCGTCATAGGTTCAAATCCCATCGATGGTATTAATTTCCTTCAGCAAAAAATTAATTCACATTGTGCTCAGCTGCACTCGACCCAGGTGAGGGCCATGGGGACAGCAGGGAGAAATTCCAAGTAATGAGGAGCGCCGTAATGGTTGCCAGCTAGAGCCGGGTAATAGTGAGTGTATAGCTTTCTTTTTTTTAATTATTATTATTATTATTATTATTATTATTATTATTATCATTATTATTATTATTATTAATATTATTATTATTATTAAGACAAGAAGGCGAGAAGGCGACTTGAACAAACTCGCCTTCACACTGCGCATATAGCTTCTGTATTTCCAAGGTTTCAGCTGTAAGTGTGAATCTTGTGTCTAAGGACTTTCACCACAAGGCCTTTCTTCTTTGTTGGGACAGGGTGATTTGTCCTGTTTATGAACCTTTCTTTTTAATAACCCATTCATAAATTAGACTACTGGTATCAGGCCTAATTATCTAAAAGCCTTTTGACTTAAAAGGTCGGCAAGAGTTTGAAATTCGAGGAAGTTTATTGGAACATGAGGTAATACACGTGAGCGTGTTACGGTCTGTTGACTATTTATTTTGGATTTGATCGAGGAGATACACACCATGTCATTCCAACAAAAGACAAAATGGATGAAATCGTTCAACTTCGGACAGTGGCTGTATAAAGAAATGATCTAACTTGCAATAACCCTTTTTGTCACGTAATACCCTTGTTACCTTACGTCATTTTCCACAGATATCCTTATGTTCACTGCTTCTGTATAGCAAGATTATATCATTCTAAAATTAGTGAGATAGAGGATACACAAAACGACATATCTGATATTAACCTACACCTACGATGTAAAATGGGTTTCATGATTACTTAGGATGATAAATTTATAGTTTGTTTAATAATACAAGAAATTATATTTCTGAAATTAATCTATATGTGCAATATGAAATGGGATTCTTGAGACTCAATTAGGATGATAAATTATATTTGAAAAAAAAAAGAATAATCAAAATTTGTTTATTTTGGTCCTGGATTTGATCAAGGAGATACACACCAAGTTATCCAACAAAAGACAAAATGGATGAAATCATTCAACTTCCGACAGAGGCTGAATAAAGACATGATCAACCATGCAATAACCTCTTAGGCCACATATTATACCGCCCTTGCTAACTAATAAAGCATATTTGCTAGATTAGAAACATCTGAGTAATCTAAATCCATATAATTTCTTGATTTCATATCTCTTAATGTTTCATGTTATTCAATCCTTTGTCCTTGAAAGAACTGGTTCTGAATCACATTAAGAAATTATCCAAATATATGTGAAACTATTTCAAAATCAATGAAAAAGCACAAGAAAGGCTAAAACTCACCAATCTGGCAATAATTTCATAAATTCAAGCCATTATATACCAGTGTCCTTGGATGAATGATTTCAACTTCCAAATAAACGATTGGTTTTAACAGCGGACTTCATACTGACATGTCTATGGCCCTCCCTATGGAAGGATGAAAGGATAATTTGATTTCAAATCTCATGGGGAAAGTCCCCAATACCATAGCAACTTTGCTGGAGGCCCTGAAAGGCAAATCTGAAACCCCTCACGTTTCTGTTGACAATTCCCTGGTTGATTGTCTGGAAGGTCATTTTCTGCTATTGCTCTACCTTTTACTACAAAGTTCAATTCTTGTTTCTGTGCTAAATGTTCAATCTTTTTAAGTACCACAAAGTAATTTAAAACTGGACGATACACATATTTTCTTGTAAATGCCTATTTTGAAATTATACTCGTGTTCCAGGCAGCAGAATAATCCCCTGTTAAATGTATTTATTGGTTTAGAATGTTTAACATACAGAAAAAACAATTATCCACAAAGACATGCATTTTCACATTCTACAGCAATTAATCCAAAGTTCACAAAAATGTATGTGTAATATAGCATGAAATATACAATGCATTGCATTAAATTGTATATAATAGGGTCAAGCTCAGGCACGTAGCCGGAAGGACATTGGGTGCAGATATTTCATTTGCCATTGAACCTATTTGAAAATATTTTAAATCTATATGCAAATATGGTTATTTCAAAATTTCCTATAATTTGTGCTCCTACAGTAGATGGTATTTCACCAAGATTTTAAAGAGTCTAAGATCAACTTTAGGAATGATTATTTAGTAACAGTTCCTGTGCTAATTTCTAGTAGGATTATCAATAATCTAGCCCAAGAATTGATACCAGCTGTTCTTAAAGTCTTATGTATCTTTGTGAAACACCTCCCTGATCTTCTTTGGTATCAAGTAACGTGCATAAATGCTTGTGACCAAGAATTTATAGAAATGCACTTTTTGGTGAAACAAATCTGGCATGATTTATTTTTCAATGATATCCCCAAATTTTAATTTTATTCAATTAAAAACTAAAGCATTGATTCTTGACATTAACACAAAACCTACACACCAGCTTTAAAGGTCCCACTGAGGACAAAAGCAACGGAAACGTCTTTGGCCTTCACATCCTCAGATAAACCCTCATCGTCCTCAGACAAAAGGCAGCACGAACGATCACGTCCGAAACCCCCTAGACACAAAGACATGAATTCTTGTAGGATTTTCAATCATTTGCCAATTGTTAGAATTGATACCAGTTGTTCTTAAAGTAGTTTGTATCTTGGTGAGACGACTTGGTCTTCTTTTACATCAAAGCACATAACACTTGAAACCCAGACGTTGCCAATGGGCAATTTTTAGTGAATAATCTGACATGAATTATTTTAATGATATCCTCAATTAGAATTTTACATATTATTTGATTAAAAATTAAAACGATATTCTTGACATCTACGCCAAACTAGATATCACCCTTTAAAGGTCACATTGGGGACAAAAGCAACGGAAATGTCTTTGGCCTTCACATCCTCCGATAAACCCTCCTCGTCCTCAGACAAAAGGCAGCACCAACGATCACGTCCGAAACCCCCAGACGATAACACATTGACAAAACATGTGACAACCAAGACATGAAATGAGAATCAATCTCAGATCTATGATGCAGAGATCACCCAAAAAACATGATTCGATGAGGAGGAATAGGAGAAGAAGTTACATCTGAAGTCGATATGTTTTTTTCATGTATTGTGTGCAGAGAGGTTAATGTTTCTGTACGTGCTGAATTTAAGTTGCATTCCGAATAAAATTTGTTCTGAATTAGAACATAAACCTGCTGATTGAATGGTATATGTTACTCGAAAAAATATGAATGTATCATACTGATAGAATTACAAAAAATACATGTAAATTAGGAAGAGGGTGTAACCGGAGTTAATCTAATCTCAAATTTAGGCCTAAAAATATTGATTAGTTGTCCAAGAAGTGGTAAATTTTTTTCAAAATTAGGCCTTGTCAATAACAGCTTTTTGCGGGTGTGCAAATGTACAAGAGTGTGCCTCATGAAAAGCAAAGTATGATTTGTCACATTGAAATCAGACAGAAGTTGTTTGCATGAAGTTGTAGAAAATAGGGCGTAAGGGAAATAAACTCTAATATTTCAAGATTGGTTTGCCTAGAAATTAAATAACCAGGATAATCAGAAAGGACATGAAAATAGAGTTTTCTGTGAATGTTATTTTTTTCAGTCAGATGGCCAAAATTGTTGGAGCAAAACTTGTGTCGCCAAAGGCTCTGCATCCCGACAACTTGCACATTTTCAAATTGACAACTTTCATAATGTAGTCAAATTTATTCATGTTTGACCCAAAACAAACTATATGTGCTCAAGCTGTTAACAATAAATGAAAGTACAAACGTCAATGTGCAGTTTGAATGTACATCACTGATTGGTCAAGCTACAATGTTTGTCCAACCTTGGAGGAAGGTCCAACCTAGCATACGATGCAAATTCTCTCCGGTGAGCAAAAAAAGATTACCTGTAAGCTTGGAGGAAGAAGGTGTGCATAAATGATGATAGTGGTCTAATATCTTTCATCCAAGCCTTAACCCATAAACTGCTGAACACTTTTCTTGATGCAATAAATTCCACAAAAAACATAGGTTACTTTGACCTTCAGTTTTGTTATAAATGCTAGTGGTATGATGTTGGAATTTACACAGCTTATTCTCAAATACTGTAAAATATCATGGCAAAACGTATTACAGTTTTCTAGTAAATGATCTTTCCTAAACTAAAACAATGCTTTGAATATGTAATTAGGAGTGAAATAAAAGTGAAAGTCAAAGCCCTGTACTAAAGCTCTGTGTGTATCAATAATGAGCTTGGAAAGAATTCCACATATGCCCTAACATATCAGTCCATTGTGTAATGCCACTGAAGTTTGGAAGAATTCTTTTCAGCCCAGAGACGTGAATGACTATTGACAACTAATACCAAATGGATCTTTGAGAAAGTGGTTCATGCACAATAGTTCTGTATCCTTTTGTCATGCACACAGATTTTAGGTATGGCAGTTTCAAGTTCTTGGGCCACAAAAGTGGCCCGCAGCAGTTTAGGGGTTAAGTTGAGCGTCAGTGGCCTCCTCTGTCAATGCAACTCGTATTTGCTGCCAAAAATGCATCTACCAGTTGAAATGGAATACAACCTGCAGAAGCCATTTTCTTGAAGGAAGTGGTAACCCCCATCTTCTTGTGTTTGAGTTTTAAAGATGAAATTGTCATTCAATGCTTGGCATAAGTATGAATGTGATCAATATCTCATATTACAGCTTCTGGAATGAGGAATTTAGGAGACCAAAAACCATAAAAAGCCGATTTCTGTCTGATTTTGATGTGACGGGTCACACATGGTGAATAAAACACTTTGAAGTGTCAAATTATGTACAGGAGCATTTTTTGCCCTTTCGATGTATCTCTAAACATTCGCAAATGATAAATAAACAAACAACAATTAGGTAGTAATGCATTTGTTAGAGATCTGTCAATTTGGATCATACATTCTGAAAGAAAAATCCACAGAAAAGAATTAAATATATATATATCTCATTACAACAATTTTGAAGCGGTTGATAATTGGGGTCGCAAATGATAGCAAATCAAATCATAAAAAATAACTAAATAAATGTATATTCTTTTTAAGTGTATTATGGCAAAATTCACTGGGGTGAGAAGGAATCGTTGACACAATTATTCTATGGCCTTGAAATATCCTTGCTCATCACACTTCAATTATTAATGTGAAGCAAAACACACTTCTACTTTCTACGAGACAGACACCTTTTTGGCAACACATTTGTCACACATCCTTTGTCTGGGCACGTACATTGTTGAAATTCAAATCATTACTCTATTTTTTTTTAGGGTAAAACAATACAAACATTCTAAACAATAGTACGTTGCACACTACAGCCAAAATTTTAAGGTTTCAGAAACGACGAAAGTCCCCTCGGGATTCAAACTTCAAGTTTCGCTCAATGCAGACGCTAGTGGTTTCCAATAACCGACACACAACAAACGGTATTAGGGGTGTGAGTTAGCGCTTGGTCGTCATACAATGTAGCAACACTTTTTTTCATTAGTTATCACCAACTTTTCACCAGTTTCGGTAACTTCATGTAAAATGTGAACCCCATTAAAATTTCATCATAGTTCAGGGATTGGTTTGTATGATCGTTGTTTAATAAAACTTCAAGTTTCGTGAAAAGTGTAGACAAGGCTATTGTCTTCAAAGTCAAAATAACAATTCAATTCAAAATGGCTATTAGAAAGTAGGTCAAGAACAGAATCGCACACTTCCACTCCCACCTTCAACATTTTAAATTTTCATCATTTAAAACAATTATTTAAACAATCAAAAGAAACAGAGGAGTTAACAAGTATACTGTTCAATTGTTTCCATGCAGCCCCATCACGCATCTCAATTTTCATTTTCAGTGGAAAAGTATTTATGGCATTTGGCCAGGGGCCTTCTGTCAGAACAATTCTAATATTGACATTGGTAATGGTTAGTGCATGAGTATCATATTTAGAAGTGGACAATTATTTTGCAACAGAAGGATCGATAACACAATGCTAACGGCAAATTCTTGTTTTAACGAAATTATGACATTTCATAGACTTTGAGTCTCTGGAGATATTCGTCGTTTAGACAATGATCAAGGATGATTTTTGATAACTATATTTGCACTTTATTTTTATCTATAAATACCTAAATTTGACCCTGGTGAGCTGACTAATCTATTTTGAAAGATATTCTCTGGGGGACTTTCATTTGAATAGTCAAAATTAGCTTGAGGTATACAACTGCATAGTCTCAAAGTTTTACATTATATGATGCCAGATCATGGGAGGTCTTGAGTGTTATGACATGCAAACTGTACAAGGCTTTTAGAATTTATATATATTTTTCTTATTAGTTTGAATAAAA
>BQKZ01006210.1:18005-36218 GCA_036244855.1 Temnopleurus reevesii | reverse complement strand
TGTCAGCAAAATTTGAGCTCAGCCCCACACGTATGAAAATCCTGGGTGCGCGCATGGAGATTGAAAATTGTATTTTCCATGGAGACAGGTGTGATGCATTATAGCATCATGCTGTTGTGTATATTCATTCTATATTTATAGACATCTACAGATCTTAAAGGTCCACTATTATGACAATATATGTTGACTTGTGGTGATCTATGCTACCCTTAGCACCGCCTTTGTGAGTGAGAAAGCTCCCAATTGTTTCCCATATATTTTATAATAATTTTTCTTTATATTTTAGAGAGGCAAATTGGGAACGCCCCTAAAAATTCTCTTCATATGCAGAGTACTGTATATGAGGTCATATACAGTACTCTGCATATGAAGAGAATATTTAGGGGGCATTTGTAGAAATCCCTTGAAGGGGAACTTATTTGATTTACAAAAGATATCAAGATGTAATTACACCTGACCTGAACATACTTTGAATCATTCATCATTATGTCTTATGCTAATTGGGAAATGTTTACAACTGGCCATTATTAAGAGAGATTAACTTGGTGAACAATGACATTGGAATGCAATTACTGCTCAATGGACTATCAAGTGAATGTTTCCACAATTCTATCAATAGTTTACTGGTCAATGGACTATCAAGTGAATGTTTCCACAATTCTATCAATAGAAACAACAGGCTCAATGGTGGAATGATTCAAGGTATGTCCAGGTCAGGTAGAAGTACGTCCTAAAATCTCTTATGAATGAAATAAGTTCCCCTTCAAGGGATTTCCACAAATGCCCCCTAAATATTCTCTTCATATGCAGAGTACTGTATATGACCTCATATACAGTACTCTGCATATGAAGAGAATTTTTAGGGGCGTTCCCAAATTGCCTCACTAAAATATAAAGAAAAATTATTATAAAATATATAGGACACATTTGGTAACTCTCTCACTCACAAAGGTGATGGTAAGGGTAGCATAGATCACCACAAGTCAACATACATTGTCATAAAAGTGGCCCTTTAAGCCCTGGTCACATATGGCCCCGGCAGCAACACGACTCTTTGTTCGGAGGCACTTACCGTGAATTAACAAAGAGTCGTTTGAATCAAGTTGCTTTCAGGGTCCTATGTGACCAGGGCATTAGTACCCTCTTCAGAAATGAAAGAGTAGGTATAGAAAAAAATAAGGAATACGATTTTTGGTTGGCACCTCTTTATTTATGCACGTACACTATGCAGTAATAAAGCGACACTGAACTGTTCATTCAATTTTCTTTAGTGCATTCTCTTTTATTTTTCATCAATCTGAATATAATTACATAGGTCAGGCAGCTTGATTTGATAGTATTTTGAGATAACAAATCTAAAAGTCTACCCAAAGATAATTTTTGTTTAACAGGAGCAGAACAAAATCAGATGAGCAGAACGAAACAAGTTTGAGCAAAATCGGACAAAATAAGATAGTCATGAATGTTTGAATATAATTATTTAGACAAATTTGCAACTGATGACGTCACAGGTGCACAACTGACTATTCATCATATTCATATCAATGTTATGAAATGTTACCTTTCCTCCAAAAATATGATTTCCTCAAAACTTTAACTATAAGATGTCTGAAATATGATAGATCTGTGGATCCCCTATTTCCATGTTTACATTCACACAAACTTTTCTGTAAAAATGATAAATTTTGCACCATAAACATAGAGTAAATCCTGATTTGTTGGGAACCCATGATGTCATCAAATTGGCAACTTGTCTGAAAATCTTCACTGATTTGCTCATTTTTCAAATCTTTAAAAATCCATATTTACTTTTTAATTACTTGTCCGATTTTCTTCAAACTTTTTTTTTGTTCCGCTTGCCAATTTTTTTCTGCTCCTGTTAAAAAATATATTATTTTGGGGTAGACTCTTCTCTTAAGAGTAGTAATATAACAAGTAAACGTATATTTACAAATGCATAGTACAACAGCATTATGTGTCATTCCTTGTAGCGTATGCTGTCCATTCACTCCTAGACAGGAATTTGTTTTGCTTTCTATCTATTTATTCATTTTTATTCTTCTTTATCATAAGACCTAGTTTACAATTGATCTATGATCATCGTTGGATATTTGTATCCCTCCAATCGACTAGTGCGATGATCGTACGATCTTCATACTCGATAACCGTCTTCTTCTTCGGGGAAATACCTCGTGCTCCAGTCACATAGGAGCCCCGAATGAACACGATTCAACACAACTCTCGGAGACAGTTCACTGTGAAATTAACAGAGAGTGGTGTTCAATCGTGTTGCTTCCAGGCTTCTATGTGACTGGGGCTTAAGAAGAATAGGCGGTTGTCTTCGAAAATTTGGGAACCTAAAAAATAATAAATTGGCTTCTAAATACACTATATACATCGTTTCCGTTAAAATTATTCCTTGCTAGTATAACCATGCATTTAAAGCGGTTTACATAGTAGATACTGTGCTTCCAGTTGAGGACTCTGTGAGCAACGACCTCCCGCTCCCCGCCAAGCCTCCATAGCCTCTAAACCTAGAGGGCGACAAACACATACAACCCAGACTCCACTGATCAATGAAGTCCAGGCGAGTCTAGGTCACATGAATCATTTGCCCCTGAAACTGAAGGACCGCATGGAGCCAGGAGGGAGAGAAAGAAGCAGCTACCCAAACAGTCCCCAACTGGACATGCTATGGTGTGCACATTACATTAATGAGCTCAACAATTTCTTCCATATTCCATAGTTTCATATATTCCATTTATTTCTTTTTAATATAATACAGTCCAACCTTTTTATAAAGAGCACTGATATATAACGAAATCTTGTTATAGCAAGGTAATTTTCCTGGTCCCATCTCTTTGTATTTTATTGTATTTTGACCCTGATATAACAAGCTTTCGATATAAAGAGATAATTTCTCTGGTCCCAAGACCCTCGTTATAACGAGGTTTGACTGTATATTATATATATTTGTGGACTTTATTGAAAAATAATCAACATATGTACAAATGATAGGCAGACATTTGGAAATAAATCAAGCAAATGCATTAGAAGCAGACATATGAGTAAATACAAACCGTACAAATAAAACGACCGATCACAATCAACCAAGCACTACCTCTTATTATACAAAAAATTAAACATTTTCTTCCATAGATAATACATCACATTTGCTACTATGATCTATTACATCATAAGAGGGGAACCAACCCCTGGAAATATCGTGCTCTCATTAAATGAAGAAAAATCAGATGAACAAACTGTGAATATTTTAGCAAAATCGGACAACCCATCCAGAGTTATGAATCTTCAAATTCACAGAAATTTGAAGATCACTGTCGCTCACAGGGATCCGTGCAATCAGCAACTTTGACAGAATCTGTGACGTCATGTCGGACAACTCCTCATCCACTCTGTACGTATATTTTTTTTAATGGATGAATGTAAAATTTAGAGTAAGACTGCAACATTAATGTTTGAAAAACAAATGCAGGATCGATAAAAGAAATAATATACCCAACCGAAAGCTAGCATTTTGTTGACTTTTCCAACCAAAAAATAAAAAATGTGAAATTTTGTACACAGAGTGAGAGAGAAGTTGTCTTACATTACGTCACGGATTCCATAGAATTTGCTGATTGCACAGATCCCCATCAGCGATAGGGATCGTCATATCTCTGTGACTTTGAAATTTCATAACTTTGAACGGGTAGTCCAATTATGCTAAAATTTTCAGTTTGTTCATCTGATTTTTTTTTCATTCAATGCGAGCACATAATAATTGGTTTCCCTTTAAAGTCAGGGCGTCATGATCGACATGACCTCCGATTGCGAGCGCGCACGGACGACGTGTTGCGTAAACCGATCTCACGTGGTTGCGTATGGGCAACAACGATATTTGAAAATTTCCTTGCTCACGCATATCATGCCAAGCTCACAAACTCGAGCTGCGAGCTAGGGAAATATATCTTGCTCACTCGCTATTCCAGGTTAAATGCCGTGATTTTTATGTTTGCCAGTGTTCTTAATCAAAATGACCGCGGCCAGTACGTTTGCCACTAGTTTGCGCCCTCTGAACGTCATGTCGCCCCGCCTTTAAGATGAGATACCATCGCAGAATTCTGGGAAATATGGCCTGCACCATTACGAGGCTTTCCCTTTCCGAACAACGCCAGCGTAAAAGAAAAATTCAACCATCCATGAATGTTCTTCCCTTAACATACCACCATTTTCCTCAAACGCTTAAACACTGTGTCTTCCCAAGACAAATCTTGTGTTGATTTAAAGCAGAAAAATCAGACGAACAGAGTAAAACAAAAATTGAAGCAAATAGGACGATTGATAAGAAAATAATGTATAGTTAAACGTTATATCTCAAAAGTTGTTTGTCATGCCAATTGACACATTGTGTCACACGATATGATGTATTTCAGTTTACTAGGCAATATGACCCGTTGTTGTGACAGAAGGGGGGGGGGGTGGTGTCCAAATCGATCCAGGGAGTCTGGAGATATGAAAAATTGACCTTTGACCCCAGTTACCTTGACCTTTCACAAAACCAACCCCTCAAGGGCAATTCTGGGGACCCCCTACATACACCCACCAAGTTTGGTCCAAATCGGTCCAGGGATCCTGAGATATAAAAAATTGACCTTTGATCCCAGATACCTTGACCTTTCACAAAACCACCCCCTCAAGGACAGTTCTCAGGTTCCCCTACATACAGCCACCAAGTTTAGTCCAAATCGGTCCAGGGAGTCCGGAGATAAGAAAAATTGATCTTTGATTGACCTTTGACCTTGACCTTTCACAAAACGAACCCCTCAAGGGCAATTCTGGGGTTCCCCTACATACACCCACCAAGTTTGGTCAAGATCCGTCAAAGGACTTCGGACGAGTAGGAACAAACAGACAAACAGACAAACCTTTCTCAAATTATAGTATGATTACACCCCCCCCCCTTTTTTTTTAATGCTTAACACAAAATTAAAAGCTTTCTTTTCGTCGATAGATGGGTACAGATACATTCAACCTTCTGAAGATTTTTGAATGAGCATTAAGGGATTAAAACGGATTCTTAAAAACAATAATAAGTTATAATAAGTTGACTGACGGGAAGTGCATGGCATACGTCATGAGAAGAGACCAAAAACTTCCATGTAGTGACGTAAGACGTACAGTGATTTGTCAAAAACATTGTATAATCATATCACTGAAATACATTTCTTATTCCTTGTCGGATATTATTCAAACTTTTTTCTGTTTGTGTAATTTCTTTTAATAAAAGCTTTATACATGTAGTTATTTCTGGGCTAGACCCAATCTTTAATTGTCATTTCGCATGTTTGTGATGAACGCGGCAGCCGCAAGATCGGTTCAATGAATTTTGATTATGCAATTGCTGATTGGTTGAGCGGTTGTCTAGCGATCTTGAATTCTACTTCGACACAAAGATTATAACGCAAGATCTCTAAACAATGGGTCCGGATTTTGGAACACGGATGTTTTTCTGTTTTGCACACGACGAAATTACGAAAGTGAACTTCTTGCATTGATTAGAATCGACAGTGCGAAAGCACACACGTACAGTCCACCTACAACTTCATTGGGCGTCGGGGTTGGAACTTGCAGATGTCTGCATAGCAGGTCTGGGCGCCACTACTGGCTTCATCTTTGGCCTCTTTTTGTTGCTTGGCTACCCGTGATTCCGTTGGCTGTTGCGTGTTTGGTTCCTTGACCGGCTTCTTAATTGTTAGGCTTCGGTAAGCCAGTCAATGTGGGTGGTTTAGGGGCTAGTTCTTCATACGTATGTGGGTCTGGAAGTGTATAACAGTCTTCATCGGTGGAAACTGGTCTGAGTGCGGGATATTGGTAATCATGAATTGACTGTTGTTCTTGCATAGATGGCCCTGAAACAGAATCATTGTTCCTGACCCATGTTACGTTATTCTTGGAAGATCCAACTGCTGAATTCCCAGATCCTTGATTTATAATTCCAAGTTCATATCCAACACAATCTTGGATTGTTCCTACATTTTTATAGTCAGGGTGGGAGCTCTGACTTGCAGCACTTGGCCCGATCCCGATAGCATTCGATTCAAGATCAGATTCCTCATGCTGTTCCGCAGAGGCAACGGCACTGCACTCGCGGGTAAGGTCTGGAAAGGTGTTTCCGGTATCGCACGAGTGTGCCTTTGCCCTTCTGGTGATGTCCCGTTTGCGCCTAGATAAACATGAGAAAAACATTAGTAGAGAATGATGCTCAGTGTAATGGTATATCACATTTGCATATTTAGTCCTTATATATCCGCCAGACTTGTGTTGTTCAAAATCAACTGTAACTTTGCAAATTGTAACACGCATTTTCATTTGCGCACGGTGGATGAAATAATGGTTTTGATTGGCACGTTCCGATAAACTGAAACTTGGTATCAATTGCAACTTTTGAACAACATCCCCTTAGACAGAGAATTTCTGGTGAAACACTGGCGGATTTTTTTTTTCTAGTCACATCAGACTGATGGTGATTTCGTCTTTAGAACTGTTTGTGCGTTAAACAAAAACAGTTGAACTGAATTGGCAGGTTTACTACATAATAGTATAAAATTTATGCACAATATACAAATGTAGTCCCTAAGTCCCCAATATCAGTTATGTCCTCAAAAAGTGAATTTCTTGACATCTTTTCATTCAAATTTATAAAAATTCAATAAGTACGGAACAGAAATAATCTTTGACAGACATATCAAATTTCAAAGAATTCAATCAAGACACTAAATCACGATTAGCGTAACGAACAGGATACAGCCGTGAATTTGTCCATAACCCCATAGCTTGCCGAGTCTTGTTGGCAGAATCGTACATACATTTGAATTAGTAACATGATTAAGGAAACTTGCCCATTGAAACCGAGCCATGCTTGGTTTCAATGGCTGTAGCATGGCTATTGGAATGTTTATACATGTAGCTAAACATTAATGTGTCAGCATGAGAGAAATTACGGACATGAAATTCTCTCCAAACCATTGACGTATATATTGAAAAACCTTGATTTTCGCTGGGTAACTTGTCCTTACTTTCTCTGGTCAATATTTAAAAGCCTGGTCAGACCAAGGTATGACTTCTGCGGATTTTTTTTTTTTTTTTTTTTTGTGTGTGTGACATGTTGGGCTACATGCGCACACCCAGGATTTTGATACGGAGGGGTGGGGCTGAGATATCAAACTTTGTGCCTCTAGGGGCTTGGCTGGCAAGCAAAGGAAAAAAGTCACCATCTACTTTAACGCCCCCTTTTGGCAAATTTGGCGACCCCTTTCGCTCTGACACGGGACAGGGGATAAGCAACCCCAAAGCCACCCCCCCCCCCCCCCCGGTGCAAACATGGGCTTGTGTATACATTATAAGGGTTAGATACGACATATATATGATGATGATGATGATAATAATAATAACAATAATAATCATAATAATGCTCTTTATAGAGCGCCAAATCCACTCTGTGGGGGTGTTCAAGAGAAGAGTAAGACTTAGGGAGTGTTGCTCAAAAGTTGCAATTGATCTTAAGTTGCAGTTGATCGGTACGCGCCAATCAAAATCATTGTTTCATGCGCATCTTGTTAAAAGCACATACTGTGCGTGAATGAAAATGCGCATTAAAATTTTCAAAATTGCAGTTGATTTGTAGTTGATTTTGAACAACACCCATTAAGAGTGACTTAAGAAGTACAAGTTGATGTATATACCATTACAAATTATCCTGTATTCGTATTGATATTAAAATTGTAATAAGGTATAAAGATGTAAATTTTAACTCACCTCCGACAGAAAAAGATGAGTAGTATGATCGCCAGGATGAGGCAGACACATGATACCGCAGTAATTGCGAGTATTGCTGTAAAACTCAATTCTGGAATGACTGAAACAAGGGCAGGGAGAGAGAGGGGGGTGGAGAAAGCAATAAATATTGTTGGTTCAATGGACGGACACAGATTGTTACTTCACACCATATTCATTCTCTGTTATACCTGTTCACAGACTACTTTGCAAGGAAGAGACTTGACTAACACTGAATTCTTTCAACTTGCGCTCGCCAAACGCATTATTCATTTCATTGGTATTTAAAGGGGGAACTTCACCCTGACATTGATGTGTTGTCAGTAAATTAAGGAAAATAGGATAAATGAACTATGAATATTTTGAGCAAAATACCATAATCTGTTCAAAAGTTTGTATTTCTCCCAATAAAGGGCATCCTTAAATTTGCAACTTTGGCATAATCTGTCATAAAATGGAAAAAAATATGTACATGAATTCATTAAAGAAATGGATCGATGGCACTATCAATTGAGGAATCATCTGCATTCTCTCTCTCTATAAAAACAAAAAAAAAAAGGACATGTGAAACTCTGTGAATTGAGAGTCAGCAGTCATTTTGTGCCTGTAGGTTGCCAATTTACGGAGTCCATGGAGGGTGTAAACCAAAATTCTGAAAATTCATAACTTTTGAATGGATTATCCGATTTTGCTCAAATTTTCACAATTTATTCACCTGATTTCTCTTCATTCAATAAGAGCACAATAATTCTCGGGGTGGGTTTCCCTTTAAGATATGGCAGAATATGCAACAAAGAAAGCATGAATAGGAAAGATTATGCTAATTAAGTCTATAAATAAATAACGACGATATTTTTTTATATAACTTTACAGATATTGTCAATATGAAGTTTCCCTATGAGATGCTTCAAAATGGTGTTATCCAAGACTAAATGAGAAGGTAAAGAATTTAAGGAGTTCTAAAAATAACATGTAATTGGTCTTTTAGAGATTAAGAGATAGCTTGTTATCTGTTATCCATTCAGATATGTTTAATAATTCTGTATTACCCGTGTCAACTAAAACACTCAGATTTTTATGTGAAATAAATATTGGTGTCATCAGCAAACAGAAGGAAAGGTAGATTCGCATATCTGTAAAAAATAATTGATGTAAAGAACAAACACCAAAGCGCCAAGGAGGCTCCCTTAAGGTACATCACAATGAATGTCGCGTTGATAAGATTCATAGTCATTTAAGAGTACATATTGTTTTTACGTAGCGTCTGAACCACTCTAAGGCCTTCCACGTATCACATCATGGGACAATTCGTAAAGTAAAGTTTCATGGTTGATCGTGCGAAGGCCTAGGAGAAGTCCAGGAATATACCAAGAGTGTGCGACAATAAGTCAGTAGAGAGGTTAACTTTTTTCAACAAATGACAGTAATGCGTGTACGGTACTATGGTGTTTGTGAAAGCCAAATTGAAAATTTGAAAAGATTTGATGTTTTATCAAAATTGGAATTACACGAGTATAAATTATTTTTTTCCAAGACCTTAGAGGAGGATAATATAGATATCGGTCTATCGACATACAACTTGTCACCCTTCTTGAATAAAGGGATATGTTTTGCTACTTTCATAGCATTGGAAAATTAACCCCTACATAACAACATATTGAAAATGTCAACCAAATTCACAGTTGTATCTACAATACAAATAGTATCAATAATATCTTGTGATATTTGTGGAATAATTCATTTCGTGATATCTAATAAGGATCTCAGGATCAACATTTTAAAATCACCAGCCATTCATCAACACATGTCAGTCGTAAAAAGATCAGTAAAATACTTGATGACGCACTGAAATGGTAAAGCCCTGGTCACATAGGGCCCCAGTCAAATTCAGTCATGTCTACAATGCAAAGATTATTTAATAATATGTGAAATCGTGGAATATATCTCAAAACCTTATTGTAGTATCAACAATCTGATACACAAGCCATTATTGACGGATTTAAATTGGTAACACAAAAAAATGGTTTATCAGTAGTGTGTATATTTTGGGGCGCAGAATCCACTATCCCCCCCCCCCCCCAACAAAAGAAATATCCTCATTCTTACATTTAAATTCTTCATAAATGATTTGGTGAAATACTGCGCTGTCTTTCTTAAGAGTTAAGAACAACTTTATAAATAAAGATGCTCAACCATTCAGCCAAAGATTTTTGTAACTGATTGAAACACCACCTTGGGTAGGCTTCATCTTAGTCTGTTCATTTGTTGCAATACCGTATTGCAATCACAAGAATGGTGAATTCAGAGATGAGACAAACGTGATTGAAAATTGTGATTCCCATTTACATGTGTATACAATTAATTTACACTAACAAGCCTAATTAGGGAAATAAAGTGGGTTTGAAGGTTGCAAATGGTATTAATCTTGGGAGAATATTAAAAAATACAACATATAAAAAATGCCCATTTTCATAAAATTGGACCAACTTATAACATGCGACCATACATATAAGACATTATTGGGCACTTTATGTCATTCTTGTTGTTTATATTTGGGAAACTTTTCAAGTCAAATGACAGATGAAAATCTACTCATTCTTACATTAATATTCTTTACAAATGATTTGGTGAAATACTGCGCTGTCTTTCTTAAGAGTTAAGAAAAAGTTTATAAAATTACTTCAAAGATGTTCCAACAATTCAGACAAAGTGTTTTGTAACTATTCGCGAAACACCCCCCCCCCCTGGGGAGTCTTCATCTAAATCTGTTTGTTTGTTGCAAAATTACAATCAGAAGAATGGTGAATTCAGAGATATTTAATGGTAGAGGCTAAAATGTGTGAGATTACTATCTATGTCAAGAGACCAATGATAAAGCTGTAGGAACTCCTCAGTTCACAAACTTTGTATTTTCTCAAACGAACTATTATAATCTTGTCTTTCACCATCTTGACAAAAGGAGTGTGATAGATAAAAACAACTTTTCACCGTTTGCCACAGAGCAAATAAATCTCGCCGACTTTCTTCGAACTAAATCTGTTTCTTTTCAATAACGCGACCAACTTCTTCCGTCTTTTCACACAACAATCGCACCGCTATTAACCACACAATGACTCACTTTCTTGGATATTTTCTTGTGTGGCACTCACAGGCAAGTGCGTGACTTGGTATCGCCACGCCTCTCGTTACCATGACAACCTATTCTTTCAACCAATTAGAAAAGTTAATTTCTCGCCCATCTCGGTGCCAGAATTACTTTTCCGCCATCTTTTCTCATCTTCTTCTAAACATTTTACACTCTTGATTCCGCTCTCAACGTGAAAGCACGTCAAGTTGTCACGAACTTCGACTTTCATCTTCGAACAATTTTCATCTTCATTTCCGAACTCTCGACTTTCGTTAAACTCGTTCATACCGCGTACGAATATAATATATTTCTTTGTGACTATAATATTATATTCGCTTATTCTTCGTGTGAACTGTTTTCGCGAACTCTCTCACTATCTTCAAATCATCGTCTATTGTATATATATACTTCCAAACTCTTCTTCATCGTGTTAATATATCATTGGGATCGTGCAATAACTGAACTCTTTGTAAATATCTACAAGTGGATTGGATCCTCGCTGTGGAGCGCCGAGCTGTCATCGTCAGGTGGATAAAGTTGCTCAAGAACATAAAAAGTGGTGAGTTGACACATTACATAACTACAATTCTCACAAAGCCTTCAAGACCAGACTCAAAAAGTAAGTTTTACTCTTCAGTTACTCTTCACTCTTCAATGTTGTGTTTATAATTATTTGGAAATATCATTTTGCTTCTACTGCTTACAGACAGTAGGAGGTCAATTCTGTGGAATAAGCTCCAAAATATTGTTAACACTAAAATAATTTGAACACTGACCTAATGTTGTAAGTGCTGTATTCCCAATAATCCTCTGTCCTGATTGTGTGAACGCTACAACTGTGATATTATAAGGCGTTCCAGGAACAAGGTTGTTCAATGTTGCAGCCTCTGTTGTTGCAGTGGTCATTTGCTGAATACAATCCGGTCCGCTGTAGAATACTTGATAAACAAAGGGATTGGGAACAGCTGTCCATGTTAAATCAGCCGTGGTAGATGTGCGATCGATGACATTGACCTGGGTAAATATGTCTGAAATGAAACAAAGAAAGATATTTTTGTTAGAGTTTTCATTTCTCTACTAACCTGCATTTTGTTATTTCAACACTACTTTGCAATCCTGTGACATCAACCTCCTATTTGAAGACTGACAATGCAGCTGATTTAAACAGTTATTCTGTAGAGGTTGTTCACAATTATCAACATTTTCACAAGTGTACAAACCATACACTTTTCAAGAACACCCCCTCCCCAAAAGTGTACAAAGAAAATGTATATTTTTTCCTGGTTTTTACGTGTTCACTTCTTGTTCTCTTCTTGTTCACTTCAAAGTTTAGTCAGAAAATTAAATTTTACTGCTAAAATTTATTTTTCTTGCCAAATTCAAATTTGGGCGAAAAAAAAACACAGTAAATTGGCAACCCTGATTTGAGGCGCACAGGAAGCGAACAAATCCAAAATAACAACATGCATATTCAATCATAGAGGTATGATACATGCAGCACGTACAAAGAAATGTGTTACATTCACTCATTTGCAGTCTTCATCTGCACAATGACCCAACAATGGTTCCTTTTTGGGGACAAGAATAGAAAGTTTAAGCTGGAAAATCAGGTATTTTTTTTCACATAATCTTGCCATTGATAGTTTAAAAAAAAGACCCCTCCCCCCTGCGTACAGTTTTTAAGCTTGTGAAAATGTCAATAATTGTGAATGACCAGTTACTAAATCATATGAACAACTGGCAACACTGTACCATAACAATGCCCTTAAAATCTGAAGAAGGAATAATGGATCTTACTCAAACTTTGTTCAGAATATTTTTATAACAAAAAACATACCTGTTGTTCCTCTAACTTGGCCTACTGCTATATCTCCATTAGGGGTTGAGGCTGAGACGCTGAACGTATATGGAGTATTTGGAGTGAGGCCAGTGATGGTAGCCGTTTCACCAGAAACCATTTGTGTCATTG
This sequence comes from Temnopleurus reevesii, assembly GCA_036244855.1. Lineage (NCBI taxonomy): Eukaryota > Metazoa > Echinodermata > Echinoidea > Temnopleuroida > Temnopleuridae > Temnopleurus > Temnopleurus reevesii. The sequence goes on along the minus strand of BQKZ01006210.1, from coordinate 23,286 downwards.
TAGTATTACCATTTATGTATGTTATAGTGTACGAAGTACTGCCCACAATAGGCGTATACGACAAGGTTGCAGCGTTTGATGTTGTGCTGTTCAGATTCACAACTGAAGCACCTGAAATAACAGCATCGATAATTTATTTTCTTTTAGTTTATAATACCAAACAATAGAAATAAAGATTTAGCAAGAAAAGTCTTTTCAAATAATGCTTTGGATAGAATGACGGTCGTATTCCCTTCCTTTAAAGAACTTCAATTTTTTTTCAAGAATGATACTGGTCTCTAAAGGCATAATCATACACACTATGAGAAATAATTCATGTATGAACGTTAATTATTGTTTCCAGATACCTACATCGAACAAAAAATGTGAAATTCTAGTAGGCCAACTTATCGGTGCTCCAAAGATGTAAGAGGGTTTATTTTTGTTTTAGACACAGAGCCAGTAATATCATCCAATCGAGGATAAGCATGGACTCCTTTAATAGTTACCAACACAGAACCATGACAGAAACATCACAAAATTTGAAAAAATGGGAAAAAAAGAACTAGACGATATATTATCCAATCGAAGATAAGCATGGACTCATTTAATAGTTAGCAACACAGAACCATGACAGAAACATCACAAAATTTGAAAAAATGGGGAAAAAAGAACTAGACGATGTCTGTCTTATTTGCAACCAAGTTGGAATTATAATGCATATGTTTTTGTTATGTGCGAAAATTCTGGAAATACATAGAAAATTACATCAAACGTTGTTACAACAAAAGTTTCAATTTGAAAAAGGAATACATTAGTTATGATTTCAAACAAACATAAAACAAAGAAATTAATCTGATCTTGAATTACGGATTATTTGCAATTTAAAAATGTTTGAATATTGAATTCGTTTCTGGAAAATGAACAAAATATACTAATATTAAAACAATGTGTGCTCATGTTGTGAAAAAGAGGTATGAAATGGAAAAAAAACAGAAGAAAGGAAAAGTTACCTATGGAAAGGCAAAGTGGAGTTACATTATCAATGATTAATGTACTATGTGAATATTATGTTTCGTTATTTTATTTTGTAAATGTATTCATTATATTGATGATTTGAATAAAGAAAGTCTTTATTTAAAAAAAGATATTGTGGAAATTTTTTGCAAGGCCAAGACTACGAAATTTGCAAAAATGTCAGCTTATGCAGTAATAAATACAAAGTTTAGGTTTCCACCAACAATTCCATACACAGCTTCAGCTAGCTTCTGCTGTGTTATGAATTCTCAAGTGCTGTGGGCTTATTAAAGGCACCCAAACAGGACCTTTTTTCACATAACTTGGACATTTATCACTGCAGTAGCTGTGAATTAAATAGTTCATGGAAGCCTAGAATTTGTACTTATTTAAAGGGGAACTTTTATGAAACTGTATATTTACTTTTTCTTATTTATCTGTTCAATAAAATTGATATCCACCACCTTTTTCATCTCTTTTTATTTCATAGGGATGAAAAATCAAAAAATGTTATGGTTGTTTGGAACGCCCCTCAAAAACGGACAGCGCGGGGTCCGGTGGGTTGGGACATCGATCTGTCAATCATTATGACGTCATATGCAGACATTGTTGAGCAAGAACTGGCGTTTGCTTGTGTCACTCTATGCATTTATGATATTGTTTGGCGCCAATTATACCCGCTATTTGAAAAAAAAATAATATGCGGAACGTGGCAGATTCTTCAGAAGTTGAGGAAAACAGTTATTCAAGTCCTGACTCGGATTTCGAGGAAGACATTGAACAAGAAGGAGAAATATTAGAAGCACAATCCTACATGTTTGAGTCCGTGGTTTTGATGCAGGACTGGATATGACGTCACAGACTCCGCCTGTCAAAAGACGTGCCGTAGATGGGGTATTTCTGGGAGGCGGGGCATAGCTCTCTGACCCAGATAGAAATGTGAATGGAAAATAATTTTTAAAAATACTAAGAGGCGTATTTTTTTGGAAGAAAATGGAATTATTATGTAAAGAAATATGCAATCTTCAATATATCATGATACAGAGTGTCATAAAAGTTCCCCTTTAAGACTTAGTGAACTTCTGTGGTGCAAAAATATATTTTTTGCATATTTTTTAGGGGGAGGCCTACTTTCTTCTACTTTTCTGGCTAAGTGTGCTGTGTCAAAGGCACCTCGGTTGTGTTTCATAAATTTGTTCATAAAGTTATGCACGGCTCTACGAACAAGTGGTGACCCTTCCTGCACGAAATGACCACTATGTCACTAAGTTAATATTGATGATATGCAATTCTTATACCGTATTCATCCGACCACAAGCACACATGAACTTGAACAGTTTTGTAAAACCATATATGTGAACTTGTCCCCACATACAAGGCGACAAGTTCGTAGATCAAATTCAAAGATATAAAACCAGGCTAAATACCATTCATTGGCGAAAATAAAGCATTATCAGTCAAATGTTTCAGAATGAAGCAAATAATAAAAGATGTATAAAATGTTTCCAGTCAGCCATATATGTGAACTTGTCCCCACATACAAAAGCGACAAGTTCGTAGATCAAATTCGTAGATATAAAACCAAATCCACCCATGAAAACTTGCCTATTGGCATTCTTTTGTCTTGTCATATTTTCTGCAACGTATTTAATAATATAATTGACATTATCATTCATGCTGATCAAGTTAAAAAATATTATTAATCGGAAGCATTATTTTGTTTTATCATTTAACAATGCATATATTTTTTATTGATTTTCATGTCGAACATGCAATCTGTTTATTAATGTCATTAACATTGTTATTCATACTGATCAACTTTTTTAATCTACTTTTTAATCTATTTTTTAAATCTATTTATCAACTGCCGATGTCTCCTTTTAATGAGTTTTAATTTGACATTTCAATATTTGTCCATATTTTATCTGGCGTTGCATTAAAACACCTCGTCTTCTGCAATGCCCCGGTCACATAGGAGCCCTGCCTGTACACAATTCAAAATGACTCTTTCTTCGGAGGCAGTTAACTGAGAAATTAACAGAGAGTCGTGTTCAATTGTGTTACTTCCAGGCTTCTATGTGACTGGGGCTGATTGAACAAGACTGAATACAACGCTTGTTCGTTTATTGCTCCAGAGCAAAGACTCGTGCTGAATTGTGCTTAGTCAGGGCTTCTATGTGACTGGAGCTTTTCATCATTAAAGAATAAGCCCATAAGCCCATAAGGAAATATTCATGTAGAGTGAAATATATGTGTTCACCTGTATTCAGACGAAACACTACAATAGGCTAAATGAGGCGAGTCATGTTATGTAAAGCCCAGTAAAATCCTTTTTCTATAGTGTATTTAAAAACCTTACTAAAACTATATCATTCATTTTTTTAATTATGTATAGTATTGTTTTTCATAAAAATTGGTTTAAATTGAGGTGTAAAGATTTTTTCTTGCCATTAATAATAAGATCTACCCTTGCAACACAATAATAGATGACACCGAACATTAAAATTTCGCGAAATTCATTATTTTTTGAAGTCCTTAAAGGGGAACTTCACCCAGCCATTTATGTGCGCTCTGTGGATGAAGAAAAATACAATGGTCAAATGTGTGAAAATTTGAGCAAATTCCGACAATCCATTCAGAGTTATGAATTTTCACAGTTTTGATTTACAACCCTCATGGGCTCCTCAAATTGGCAACGTACAGGCACAAAATGGCTTCCAACATGGAGAACTCTCCATTCACTTGTCCACAGAATATCACATTTTCTTCTTTTTCTCTAAAAGTAGACAAAATTGTACTTTTCTCTTCAAGTATGATATAGACATTTTCACTCTGCATCCATTTCAAAATGAATTTTGCTAATTTATTGTTTACTTTTCTTTTGGACAGACGGACGAACACATGCACAGACTGACCGACAGACGGAGGGACAGGCAACCTCACAAAAGCACAATGTCTCTGACATCAACTACTTATATAGGAGTAAGTTACTCTTAAGGGGCACACAATATAGCTATAAAGTATTCTAATGTGTGGAGTCCTTTAGCACACAGGTGGCCTAGCTGTTCAGTCTAGTCCCCACCCTTCAGAACCAATGTAACACATTCCTTACCTGTTGTTTTACAGCAGACCCTACATTTGTAGCAGTGTGTGAAAATACCTTCTAGGGCACACAGCATAGCTATAGATAAAGTATTCTAATGTGTGGAGTCCTTTAGCACACAGGTGGCCTAGCTGTTCAGTCTAGTCCCCACCCTTCAGAACCAATGTAACACATTCCTTACCTGTTGTTTTACAGCAGACCCTACATTTGTAGCAGTGTGTGAAAATACCTTCTAGGGCACACAGCATAGCTATAGGTAAAGTATTCTAATGTGTGGAGTCCTTTAGCACACAGGTGGCCTAGCTGTTCAGTCTAGTCCCCACCCTTCAGAACCAATGTAACACAGTCCTTTAATACCTGTTGTTTTACAGCAGACCCTACATTTGTAGCAGTGTGTGAAAATACCTTCTAGGGCACACAACATAGTTATAGATAAAGTATTCTAATGTGTGGAGTCCTTTAGCACACAGGTGGCCTAGCTGTTCAGTCTAGTCCCCACCCTTCAGAACCAATGTAACACAGTCCTTTAATACCTGTTGTTTTACAGCAGACCCTACATTTGTAGCAGTGTGTGAAAATACCTTCTAGGGCACACAACATAGTTATAGATAAAGTATTCTAATGTGTGGAGTCCTTTAGCACACAGGTGGCCTAGCTTTTCAGTCTAGTCCCCACCCTGACCCTCCAGAATCAATGTAACACATTTTCTACCTGTTGTTCCAACAGCAGACCCTACATTTGCTCCATCAAAGCCTGTCACAGAGAAAGTATATGTTGTTTGTTGTTGTAGAGCTGGAACAGTGGCTGTGGTACCAGGTCCATCTGAGATAAATGTCCCAGTGTCGGATAGGTCGCTGCTAATGTATGATATGTTATAACTAGTGGCGTTCGGAAGGCCGGTCCAGGAAAGCGTTGAACTGCTTGAAGCTGTGCCATCCACTCTCACGCTTGTTGAATCTGGCAGGTTATCTGCAGAGTCATAGATAATAATAATAATAATAATAATAATAATAGATTCAATTTATATAGCGCACGTATCCACTCTTCTGAGTGCTCAATGCGCTTTACATTATTATTACCCTGGCTTTAGCCCAGCAGCCATCCGCGGCGCACTTGGCATTTCAAGGAATAAATATTCCTGCCAGATACCCATTCACCTCACCTGGGTTGAGTGCAGCACAA
>BQKZ01006210.1:983-11128 GCA_036244855.1 Temnopleurus reevesii | reverse complement strand
CTCCGCCCCACACCAAAATCAATAGGCTTCATCCTCTTTCCTTCATACACCTTCATACCAAACTTGAAAATGACTGGATAAGAACTCAGGCCTGTAGAGCGTTCACAAGGTAATATTGACTATTTGTTTACATCATGGTTACCATGGCAACCAGGCCTCCGCCCCACACCGAAATCAATAGGTTCATCCTCCATCCACCTTCACACCAAATTTGAAAAAAAATCGGACAAGAACTCGGACCTGTAGAGCGTTCACAAGGTAATATTAACTTTTTCTATTAAATCATGGTTACCATGACAACCAGGACTCCGACCCACACCAAAATCGATAGGCTTTGTCCTCTCCCCATAAGACACCATCAGACCAAATTTAAGAATAATCGAACAAGAACTCGGACCTGTAGATCGTTCACAAGTTAATATTAACTAATTAACTAATTAAATCATGGTTACCATGACAACCAGGACTTCGACCCACACCAAAATCGATAGGGTTCACCCTCTATCCACCAGACACCTTCACACCAAATTCGAAAATAATCGGACAAGTACTCGGACCTGTAGAGCGTTCACAAGGTAATATTAACTATTTCTATTAAATCATAGTTACCATGGCAACCAGGGCTCCGACCCACACCAAAATCAATAGGGTTCATCCTCTATCCACCAGACACCTTCACACCAAATTCGTAAATAATCGGACAAGTACTCGGACCTGTAGAGCGTTCACAAGGTAATATTAACTATTTCTATTAAATCATGGTTACCATGGCAACCAGGACTCCGACCCACAGCAAAATCGATAGGGTTCATCCTCTATCCACTAGACACCTTCACACTAAATTTGAAAAAAATCGGACAAAAACTCGGACCTGTAGAGCGTTCACAAGGTAATATGAACTATTTATATTAAATCATGGTTACCATGGCAACCAGGACTCCGACCCACACCAAAATCAATAGGGTTCATCCTTTATCCACCAGACACTTTCACACCAAATTCGAAAATAATCGGACAAGTACTCGGACGTGTAGAGCGTTCACAAGGTAATATTAATTATTTCTATTAAATCATAGTTACCATGGCAACCAGGACTCCGCCCCACACCAAAATTAATAGGCTTTATCCTCTATCCACCAGACACCTTCACACTAAATTTGAAAATGATCGGACAAGAACTCGGACCTGTGGAGCGTTCACAAGGAAATCTCTTTCGGCGGACGCAGACGCCGTGGCGCGACGAGGCTAAATCCATAGTATCCTCCGAACCACTGTTCGGGGGATACAATAATGTGTCTTCTTTAAACAGTGTAGCTGCTTCAATTCTTAAAAAAACTGTTCTCCCGGCTGGCCCTGCGATAGCATAGGCTAGAGCTATTATTACCTTGGTTTGTTGGATTCGGGCATGCAAACACACAATGTATGCACATTTTCCACTCCTTGGAGAATATTCCAGCAGGGTGTTTTAATTAAGGTACTCAATGCTATTTTTTATGTAATTAGAAGGACCCATCCAAGAAAAAAAAACATGGTGTCAGTGGATTAAGCAAAATGATATAAACTCCACAGTTTAATACACGGCGTACAGTTGTATTGTCTGAGGCCCACTTAACTTTTCAGAAATAGCTTATATCTTGCTCATGAATTTTCAATACTTCTTTCATAACTTCATTTATATTCTCTGATAGGGATCCTAGAAATAGCATGCAACTTTGACAAAATCTGTGAAATCATAGCGAACATCTATCTACTCATTCTGTATAACAGATCTTACATTTTCCGAAAAGGTTGACAAAAATGTTTTTTTTTCGCTTCAGCATGACTTGCCCTTATCAATTCCACAGGTACTTGGGAAAGAATCATTAATCATAATTTAAATTTAACATTGTTCTATTAAAAAATCTATAAATAGCCAGATTGCCAACATTCCAGAGTTTATCTGCCAAAAAAAGTAAATATACAATTTTATTTGATCAATTTTTTAAAACAAATTTGTTGAATATTTGTTTGTTGATGAATCTTACATTCATTATAAGGTTTCAAATTTGTCCTGTTTGAACTACACTACAACATTGGGGAATAAAATGAATAATTCGTGTCCCATCACATAGATTCACGTTTATCTTGAAGTAATTCACAATGTTGCAAGCGGTATTTCAAATGGTTTTATCTTTCAGTGTTAGAATGAATACATTTTATGACATTTTTCTAGTAGATTAAAATCAATCAAAAATATGTTTCAAACACAAGACATCATCTTGGTCAAAGAAGGTTTTCTCAAAGAAGAATGTAAGTGGGCCAAAAATCTTAAGCTCAAATAATGAAAAATAATATTCATGCTGATTTCATTCTCATTGTAATGACTAAAATTGCCAATATTTTCACAAAGGACTTGCATAATAATGATTTGATCCCTCACATTGCTTTTATAACATGCCTGATTAACAGGGCATCAATGTCAGAAATCCAGCAAACCCTTGCGAAGAGATCACAGTACTTCTTCATTTTGAGGGTGTTATTACTAGTATGAGCACTAGCCCTTGCTCCTTAAGTGGGTAATTTGAGCAAAAATCATCCAAAGGTATCAAGAAAACTGTTCTAACCATAGCCATGAATGAATAAACACATAAAAGTGGTCTTCATCTCTTTGCAAATGACAGTAATTCTTTGCCAAATACAGGAACCAAGGAAGGGTTAATAGATTAAAGGATATCTGAGGTCAGACGATATAATTTGTACATCACTTAGGTACATAACATTAACTGAAAATAATTTCATGCATGATACAAATTTTTACTACAAGAGTTGAAGCAAATAAACGTCTCGTTCACGATCGACGCGTGGCAAGTAAAACCTCCGTGTGTTTGCTTTTTAACTATTTGTGCGTTCACCCGTAAACCCCCTGTGTGTTGCATTATTTTATTTAGGGAGTGTACGTGCTCATATGGGAACTGTACACAAGCGAATCTGTGCAAAAGTGCGAAGGAAACAGGCCAACGCACAGTGCGCCCAGAAAGGGAAATATGGGAATAAATTAATACATTTGTTAATAATCATCCGTTTTGGGTGAATGAGGGCTTGTTATGCTCATAATTTTAAAAGAAAATTTTGATTTCCTTGATTTTTAGGGGTACGGGGCCCCAAAATGAAATTTGGACATTTTGGGAAAAAATTGTATTTGGTGGTTATTTTGCACAAAAAAAATCATGGGTTTGGAAGAATTTTTGTCTCATAAGAAGCAAAATCTTCATTTATCATGTTCACAAAGGAAAAAAAAGGTTATGTCAATTTTTTTTGGGTGGGAGGGGGCATGGGCACTAAAAATTTGTATTTGGAATTTTGGCAGAAATTCATTATTTGGCACATATTTCTCAGAAGAAAGCAACTTAGTGACGTTAGAGGCTATTTGAAAGTAATTTTTGATAACTTTTCTCATTTTATGATAAAAGAGAGAAGTTCAAGATAAAAAATGGAGGGGGGGGGGGCTATTTAGTTTAACCAAATCTTTACATACCAGTCCCAAATCAATATATTCGATATAATTGTGAAACAATAACAGGATGTTAGTAGATGAATCGTCGGGCATAGGATTTTACACAAAATCTGGATGAAAAAAGAAATTAATTTTGAAAAATTCCTTTTTTTCAGGGGCAAGGCCCCTAAGAACAATACATGTATAACTAAGGTGTGCAGCTCCAATATAATGTTGTAAATGACTTTTTAATTTTTTTTTAATAGCTACCTGAAGTTGATCAAGGGTTTTATATATAGTAAAGTTTGCATTTTCCTTTTATTTTTTTTTAGGAAGGGGGCCGATTCAGCCCCCCCCCCAAAAAAAAAAAAAAAAATTAAGGGTGGTCATGAGTTTGTTAGCCTTACAGAAAGTATCAGAATCAGACAGATCAGTTAACAGCTTAATAAGTCCCATTCCCCAAAAAGGAGAATGGCATGCAATTGCTGCCTTTTAATTTCCCCTTTTTATTTTTTTGAGAGTTGGGAGGGGGAGGGGGAAGGGTAATGGGTGGGGTGGCCCTCTCGGGACCCCCTCTCCCTTCCCTGAGTAATGCAATATGATTTTCCTGAATTCAAACAAAGTGCATACATGCAGATTAAGTAATCTAAAAGCTTATTTTCATGAAAAGGTAATTTGTTTTGACAAAAATTTGGATTCCATTTCATATGTACTTCCTCAATTTTGGCAAATTTGAGTGTTCACCTGCCAACTTCAAAGTACCATAGGACGCACCCCCTCATTCCCCATCATTTCATTTTATGGATACAAACTCCTTATGATATGTAGATTTGAGAAAAACTAGTGGCAATATTGGCAAAATTTGGCAAAATTTTATTTTCTCTGCTCTTTTCTTAAAATTTTCCAGGATTGGGTATATTTTTCAAGTTCAAAAGAATTTTATGGGTAGTCATTTTCATCTAGTTTAATCAAATTCTGTATTTATATTTGGGCTCTTCTGTATACTTATTCTGAAAGAGGCGAAAAAATGCTTTACAATAGGCACTATAACTAGCCGACAAGTGATGGATGAAATGATTTTCATAAGTCTTGTTATATCAGCTGATTTTGCCCATTTTCCACATTTACCCGACCATGGCCATGCTTGCCACAAATATGGAATTCAAACCTCCATAAAAATTTAACCGTTTGATATTTCTGAGTTTGTTTTTTTGCATTGAACTATCTGGTTACTGTAGTTTTAGAATTTATAAAGGGATTTTGAAATCTGAAAAGTGAAAAAAAATATTAAATTCCCTCTCTGGGCACACTGCGCAACGGATGTTCATTGACGCAAAGAAAACGTGGAATGAGTCAATGCATTCTTTGTGTGCACGTCCCTTTTTGCTCATACATGTGAGCTAGTCTTTATATGTGTCGTATATTAATTTACAATGAGATTTTTCAAGAACTAAGCACCTTTATTTGATCTATGTGATGTTTATGGAAATTGATTTTCTGTATACAACCAACTAGCAAAATAGTACTTTTGGCCTCAGATATTCTTTAACGTAGCTTTTGCAGTGTAATTGCTTACTAAAGGGTACAAGCCTTATCGGTGCAAAAGGACTTCCGACGGGGTCGATGTTTGTGAAGACACCCAAACGATAATTGCCGTTGATTCTAATATCACGGATGATATTACTAGTGGTTCCCGGCAGCAGTACATTCTGCTGGTCTACCATGTTGTCAAGATCATTGTATACCACAATGTAGTCCTCAAAGAAATTGTTTGGTGCTGAAGGAGCCTCCCACTGGAACACAAAGGACGTAGGACTAATTTGATACAAAATGACGTTTTCAGGAGGCTTGGGTCCTGCATTGGTAAGAAAAGATTTGAGGTTAGAAAATTGTTTGTAAACCTGCCAAAATCAGTTATTAATATTTGTTCTTCTTACTATTTAAAAATTAGGTACCCAAGGGGCGTAAATATTGGCCAGCTATTATTTTACAAAAAGTTAAGATTTAATACTCGATTCAATAGCATTTTGTTCAGTACTTGAAATTATTCCAATACAATAACGGTTTCGATTTCATTCGTCACAGTCACAGTTGACCGGAAGTAGTACGTCATAGTTTTACGTTTCTTCTCATTGTTACGTGCACAAATACTTCTGACGGAACGATAAGCAGACGCGCAAAGCTATGATGTACTACTTCCGGTCGACGTGCATATCGTCAAAGTTGACTGAAATAAAAAAAAAAACACCATACTATTGGTATGGTGAGAAATGCACATTTTGTACAGGGGTTTGTTTTTATGATACATAACACATCATAACACAGAATTATTTATAGCCAGTACAAAGTCAATAATTAGGGGGAAGCCTGACGATAATTTAATCTAAAAATCATACATAGCAAAAAAAGTTGAGGAAAAAGTTTTCGCTGTCACTCCAGCATTCGACCACGACTGGGTCAGGCAACAACAGCTGGTCAATCATCGTTCCTCTTTCATGATGCACCCATACGATCCTGGCAGGTTACGGAACAAGTGAAGTGAAGCGTTATATAGGCTTTTCACAAATTCATTAGCATTATTTGGATTATTATTTAAATATCCATGCTTACGTGTGTATTGAGCTTCTTCTGCAAAATTGGTAAACGTTACGCCGTTGGTAGTGACGTCCACGTCAATGATGTACTGCGTCCCAGGAATAAGGTTGGTGAATGAGTGAGCCATACTGGTCACAGGAGCAAGGGTAGTAGCTGGTACCACAACGTTACGGTTCATGTCCAAAAGCCTGACGCTGTAACTCTGAATTCCTGTTGTACTATCGTGAGTCCATGAAAAACCGATCAAATTTGTGCCCAGCTGGTCAATATTGATTGCCGTGTTCTCTGTAAGTGGAAGCATTCTATGAAATGGGACCTGCATTGCATGATAGCAACATAGCAACAAGATTGAATTGATTCAAGAAGCATGCAATTTCATACAAACACCAGTGCCCATAGATATAAATAAAAACATCTTTACTTTGTTTTAATTCAAACACAACCAATGTTAACAAAGAGGTAATGCATGAGTAAACACTAAAAATGTTTTTTGCAAGTTCCTTCTAAGATTTTGAAAACATATGCCTCTTTAAGACACTGTAATATTTTTTTGTTTGAATTTTAGTCTGAAGACCAAATCCAATATCCCGACAGCATTTTACACTATGGTGGGCATGTAACTCCATAAAGCAAAAGCGTTACTGTGTTCAATCTATTAATTCTTGCATATATCCATTTAGGGGAAATGTTTTTCATTAAAAAACAATGTGTTGCCGATTGCAATTTTGGTGAAATGCATCCAATAAAGAATTTGCTTATTTTATGATTAATTTTCGACCCTTGTGACTTTTAAACGGTGAAATTCTCCCATGTTATGGACACTCAGTCATACATGGCTCATTTGATGATTTTCAGAGACAAGCTAGTCATCATTACTGCCAAATCCCTCCATTCATCACTTTTACAACTCTCAAAAGGGGTCATACATTTACTTTTATGGTTGTGCTTTATACATACCCTCTTCTGGAATACATATCACAGATTTACAGGGAGCATTCAGCATCCCTTGGGTTTACATAGTTACATGAACGTAAAAGGTACAATCATTGACATGTACATTCTCCATAATTTGCATAAGAATAGATGAGGTCGTTTGCACCAAATATGATTGGATTTCAACAAATTATTGTTACCCAATAATACAATATAAGTCACTGATTTGATGTTACATAATGGGGTCACACTCATTTCTGTTTTCTATTAAATGTTACAGAAATGTTATTTAAAATTGTACGTTTTTTCATGGGAAGCCAGTGGAAGGATTTAAGGACAGGAAAAATGTTTAACTGAATTTGGTTGTGGGAGATGTCAAACAGACTGCAGTGTTCTGTCACCTTTGCAACTTACTAATCTGCATTTTATGTAATTTCTACAAAAACCCATTTCCAAAGTCAAGACATGATGAAATGAGGGCATGGATAATTTTCCCAGTAATAGTACATTTTATGTACTTGCGGATGAAGTATATATTGCAGAGATGATTAACGCGCTGATTTGGAAGTACATTGAATTTATTTAGACATGGACATGTTTGAGTAAAAAAACGCATCAAGGTTTCGACAATATCAGAGACCTTCGAGTGAAAGTAATGAGAGAATCTTTGGACTAACTCCTGACTGTTTGTATGGGAAGGAAGAGGGGGTTCTGTTTACAATTAATACGTCGATTAGTAGCAGAATAACTTTCTGGTGTGATTTTTGTTGTTGTGAAATGCAAAAAAAGTTTGTGTCGGGCCATTTTTAGAGGGCTGGTTGGTGGAGGGCATCAAAACAATTTGGGGGCCTAATCAGGTTGATGTGTCTGCATATCCGTCTAGTTATGGACCTGCCCCTTGTGTAGCCTACCTGGCGGTGTCACTATGGGATCCAATACAGTCAAGCTAGCCAAAGTTCTGATACCGTTCCGTTGACTGAAGAGATAAAAGGTGTAGTCTGTGTTGGGTTGAGTGACGTCGATCTGCCTTGAAGTCGTTCCTGCAGGCAGGTCAATGCTATTGATCTCCAGGTTGGTGGTCGGATCCCTGGCGTAGGAGATGACGAATCCATCTACGTTACCAGGATCAGTCCAGGCAATGTTGAACCTTTGACCGGACACACGTTGTATTGTGGCACCAATTGGCACAAGGGGCTGTACTGCAATACAAGAAGTCATTTTCAAATTCTCAAATGTGATGATTGAGGCTAATATTTGATATGGTGACAACAAAATCAATTACAAAAATCAATACTGAAAAACTATATATGAATTAATCTTTTGTTAATTTGTTAATAGCTACTGACTTTGATATAAATTGTCAACATTGAAATTGCTCATTTTTGTTGCAGAGAGCCTTCACAAACAACAATGTTTCAATCACTGATAAAGTTACCCTACTGAAATAAAACATATAAATAAATAAATAAATAAATAAATAAATGAATGATACATGAATTTCTAAAAATAGAAGTCGTTTTCCGACTACCAAAGAAAAAAAAAACCACCAGAACTTTCTTCTAACAGAAATAATGACAAAAGAGGCACTTTTCACTTATTGAAGGGTTCGCTATCCAGACAGATAATTTCATAATGCTTCTTTGAATACAATGTCCTAAATTATTTCATCAATTTCAGGTGGCCTGAATCAGGGTAATCACTCTCCTGCAACCAAACACAACACACACTCTCTCACACACACATACACACACACGCAAACAGTTTCTTTTAGTGTAGATCATGGACTTATGGTTTTTTTGTGTGTGTGCATGTAAATTAGTACCAGGGCAGTGTTTCACCAAGTTCCGAAAGACTTTAAGAACGACTTCATGCACGACTGGTATTATAGTAGTATCTTGTGCTGAATGATCAAGAATCATATGCATATTAACTCGTTATCATACTCCTGTCATTCTGAACTGAAAGGCCTTTATGACTTCATGAACGATTTGGTAGAACACCGCTCAGGTTTGTGCAGGGAGTGTAACTGGGGAGGGGGGGGGTAGACCCGAGTTGCAATCAACGTTTTTAATTTGGAAATTTATGGTAAACTTACAAGCAGCAGGAGCGGGTACGGCTTGAACAGGACCAACGAAGTTGACAAAAACGGGAGCTGGAGCAGGGATCAAGGAATAGATGTCGACAGCACTCACACCGGCAGTTAGATTGTTGTTCTGAATAGTAGTGGTTGTGATGGTGGGATCACCATCAGCTAGATGTCCTTCAGGCAGGCTGTTGACAGGAGTATAATCTACGTAATAACCACTGATACCAGTCATGTCTACTGGAGCGGTCCATGATACTGTCATGTAGTTCAGCGGATGAAGTTGGTAGTAGACGTTTGTGGGTGCTGCGGAAGAAAAGTAGTAGAATGAATATTAATTTACAGGAATTTATAACAATATAAGACGCAATTTCTATGCTCAATATATTCAACTGCGGTAGTCTTCATGAATTGCCCAAGTGTACATTCTTGAGGAAATTGAGGAAAAGATACTTATGTTTTTAACCTTGATTTGAAAATATCAAAGGATGGGGAGTTCCTGATGTGCACTGGCATCCGATTCTAAAGTTTTGTAGCTGCTATGGCAAATGCAGGGCAACCCATTGTGAGTTTGGTTTTGAGATTGAGGATGTGTAGGATATTTGTGTTGTTGGAGCGGTGCAGGCTATAACCACGTGTCTGCACTTTGAATCAGAGAACTTCTTTAAAGGGATAGTTCAACCCAGAATTTTCTTGCCTCCTTTAGAAATTAGATGACATTTCTAAATGAATAAATATTCCCAAAAATGTCAGGATGCGAGTTGTAGATCTGAAATCAATTTGTTGGCTCAGGGCAACGATCTCTTTCAATGCAAATCGCCATATTGAAATTCCCTGCCGGAGCTGTGACGTACTATGCGATCAGGCCGTTCAGTGCAGAAATCCACAAATTTTAGTTGCTCAATTCATAATTTTGGCAAAACTTCTGTTATAGGAGCGTCGTGGTGTAGTGGTTCGGACTCTCGCCTCTTAACAAGAGGGTCGGTGGTTCGAATCTCTCCCAGTGCGTTAATTTCCTTCAGCAAGAAATTTACCCATAGTGTGCTGCACTCAACCCAGGTG